>VSMD01032765.1:0-56270 GCA_008750895.1 Mirza zaza
CTCTAACCCTTCTTAGGGAGAGGCAAAGATATACAATGTAACCAAAATGTTAAAAAAAAAAAAAAAAATTTTAACAGGTGGTGGGCAGGCAGGGGTGGGGAGGAGGAAAGGGGTGTGTGCTTCCATAACGTGTGTGATGTACACCACCAGGGGATTGGACATATCGGGGGGAGGGAGGGGGCAGGGGCAATATTTGTAACCCTAACAATGTTTGTACTTCCATAATATGATGAAATAAAAGAAAAAAAAAAAAAAAAGACCTAAAAAAACCAAAAAAAAAAAAAAAAAAAAAAAAAAAAAGAAGTGCAAGGGAGCCTTCTGGAGTGCTGCACATATTTTATAACATGATCGGAGTGGTTTTGCATAAATACATAAAACTTCATCGAACTGTGCACTTGAGATCTGTACACTGATACTTCAAGTTTGAAATGTTTAAAGAAAAAGTTATAAGTTAGCACTTAACAAATAATTGATCACTTTCAGGAAAGGACTTTTTACAACGGCACAGGCAAAAGCCGGGTAGTAGTGACTAGGGAGTGAACACAGGGGTGAAGTGGAGCCCGTGAGTGTAGACTAATCTTTCAAGTCGTTGAACAACAAAAGGAGGGAAAAACATAGGTCTGAGGAGTGGGATCTAGGAAAGAAATTGCTGTTATTGGTTTAAGGAAGGAGACACTGGAACATGCCTAGAAGTTGGGAGAAAGAATATCATGGAGAGAGATGATGAAAGAACTAGAATTGATTGTTTAGCACCATGGATAGAAGCTCAGGCCATATTATTTGGCAATAAGAAATAATGAAATACTGATACCTGCTATAACGTGCATGAACCAAGCTCTAGTCAGTCTTGGGTTTAAGTCCCAACTCTACCATTTACTCCTTGTAAGACTTTGCACATGCTACTTAACCTCTGAAAGAGCACATCCTTGTCTATAAAACGGAGGGAGGTTATTTTAGCTTTTTATAATGCTGCTGTGTTTTCCTGAATTTGAGCTCAATAAATAGCTATTATACCAATTGATGGAGTTTAGAGAAAATAGAATTTAAAAACACAGGTAGGTAAATTAAACTGAAAAGTCAAGAAAGAAGGAAATAATGAATTAAAAAAAAACTTTAAGTTTTAAATAGATAGCATATGAATAGAAAAACAAAAGTTAGCAGCAGCTTCTTTACTTTTTCACAGTGAAGGTTGTCTTTGACTAAAATAGAGCCAGTATAAGGTTTGTTGATTACCTGAGGGATCCTCAAATTCTTTATAAGACTGAAGGAAACATTGAGATTCTGGCTTTTCAGGAATATAATATTAGAATAGAAAGTTTAGCTTTTGCTAGACCTTATTTTCACTAATGCCCTTTCCCCATGTGAAAGGGTTACAATTTGCATTCTAAAAAAAAAAAGAAATATATGAATATTAATGTCAGCCTGGAATAAAATTATTCCATAAAATAGCTATTTTAAAATATCGGAATTGGCAGTATATACTGATCTAATGTTTTCAAGTGCAGAGAAACTACATTGCTTATCTTTACATGTGGAAACAATAAAAAACACCTCCCTTAAAAAGCAGAGAAAAAGATAAATGATAAATATACCAAAAAGTGCTTGGCCCTAAAACTTGGATGTTTCCATGTGTTGTGATCAAGACAGTTTTTTTTAAATAAATAAATTCATCTTTCCTTATTTGAAGGAATATTTACGCCCTTTTACTGGGTGTGAGAAGAAAACAAATCTGGAGGTGTCTTCTTTCAACAAGGCTTTTCTTTCCCAGTTATTTCCAGACCCTGAAGGAGAGAGGGAGTGTGACAAGCTGAGAAATGCAGGTACAAGTAATTGACTAGGCCAGCGTTCTATTGTCATAGAAGCAAAGCACATCAAATTAATGAGGCCCATGGAGACCTGGTAGGCTGGAACCAATCAGAAGCCTTCCTTGGCATACTTGAGCATGTGCTTCGGGCAACCTGGCAGCCCTTTTGTTTGTATCCCAGACAACCTGAAATTTCCAAGAAAGAGAAATCATCTTCATGTTCTTACTGTTTGCCAAGTTAGGTTTTCAAAGAGCAAATGTTTAAAGCCCAAAAGTCACTATTATATGAGCCCTTTGCCAATTGTGGGAGGGAAACGATTTAACTAAAAACTTGTTTACATTTTTCTTGATGATGTTTGTTAGTATTAAATGTGTTGTTAAAAAATGCAAGGAAAAAACAGGCATGGTGGCATGAACCTTTAGTCCCAATTACTCAGGAGGCTGAGGTGAGATGATTGCTTGAGCACAGGAGTTCAAGGCCAGTCTGGGAAAAATAGTGAGAACTCCATCTCTTTAAAAAAATGTAATAAAGCACCTGCTAGTCAGAAAAATTCCCCTAATTCTGCCATTGGTGACTTTTCCATTTAGGCAAGTTATAGAACCTCTTTAGGCTTCTGTTTCCTCTTCTGTAATAATTAAATAATTGGATGGATGATCTTTTCCTTCTAGCTCCAAAATTCAACCAACTACAAAATTTTTTTAAATATTATCTAAACTTGAAAAATAAATTGTTTCTTTTTTAAAAAGGTGAACAAATTTTTCACATCTCTACCTTTTACCTAAAAAGCCTATGGATCTAAAAGAAATGGTAAGGCACAAAGTTTTTTAAAAATTAAAATTTTAATAATGTAAGGATTATTTGCATATGAACAAGAATACAGTAATACACACAAGTGGAAATAATTTTTACAATGATGGAATATGTGTGTGGCTTTTTTTTCTTCCAGTTGACATTAGTCACAACAGCCCATTGAAAACCCTCTTAGGCCTTTAACTCTTAGAAATAAAGTGGTAGATGTGGGACCCATATCCCAGTCCACTGGCCTTCTGCTTCTGTTGGCCCAAATACACTCCTTGGTAAAGACTAATACTTATACTTGAAATATTTCAGCCACAGGTGCAGATCCCAGCTCACCTTGAACTCTCAGCTTCAAATAGCCAAGGCAACACTGCAAGGATAACAGAGAGGGCAGCCACCACTTCCCAAGGCAAAAAAGAAAATTATATAAAAGGGGAATTGGGGGGATTCTCTTTCCCAGAATGGAAAGATAAAAGTACCCAAATGAACAAGGACATTAAAAATGGAGTTGATTTTCCAAGGATTTAAAGTGCCAGTAGAGTGGCCCAGTAGATAGATTTTGTGCTTTCGGAAACAAAGTAAAATATAACTAGCCATGATCTTAGTGGTATGAGCAACGTGATTTAAGCATATTAATAAAGTGGTCCCAAGTTAAAAAAAAAAAAAAAAAAACACCTCGTTTGAGGTTTGGGGGAGACCAGTTTCTTAGCAGAGGTGAAATGAGCTAATTAGTTGGAAATTCGGCTCAGAGGCTTTGCTTCCGGCCCCACCCCAGGCCCGCTCGGAGGCTCTCACGCCTGGGTGCAGCAGGCACGCACCTGAGAGGCCTTGGGAGATGGCTTCGGTAGGTCCTGGGTGGGGCGTGGAGAGCTGTGACCTGTACACGCCCAACCTGGCACCCGCGGGACCCCTGTGCCTAAGGAGCAGCCCGCTGCTTGCTCAGCCTTGAATCTGCACGCCAGGCCCAGCCACCTCCTGCGGCTTGGCCCCGGCCCCGCCGTCCAGTCGGATGGGCCAGCTGTCTGCACAGCCTTCTGGGTCAGAGGCTTTGCTTCTGGCTCCACCCCAGTCCTGGCTTGGAGGCTCTCACGCAGGAGCGCTGTGGGCTCCAGACTGAAAGGCTTGGGGTGGCCACCTCAGCAGGCCTCGAGAGGAGCGTGGAGAGCCCCACAGTACCTGGGCTGGGGGTGCCAACCTCAGCCCACCTGACTTGGCATGATGGGACCCGTGTGCTTGCAGAGCAGCCTGTGGCTTAGTTGCCCTCCCTGACTCTGCACTCTGGGCCCCAATAGCCTCCTGTCTGCTTGGCCCTGACCCTGACCTCCAGGTCAGACTGTCCCCCCCCCCCACCCCTGCCATCTACACAGCCCTGCTTTTGGCTCAGAGGCCCTGCTGAGAGGTTCTGCTCATGGCTCCTCCCCAGTCCCAGTTCTGAGGCTTTCACATGGGATCCTGAAGATCTGCCCCTCGGCCTCCAGAACTCCTGCCAGGCCCAAGACACTATCCCCAAGTCTCCAGCACTGCACCTGGAGCCCAAGACCCCACCCCAGAGCCTCCACCACCAAAGCAGGGCTAGAAGAGCTGCTCCAAAATCCACAGGGACCCTCCAGCCTCAAGCCGCTAGCACACTGCAACCTGCTTTGGCTAAAACCCACAACCTGGGAAGCCACAAAAACCTTATCCAGCTGCTGTGGTTCCCTCTGCAGGGAGACCTTGGGTAGAGCAATCCCCACACCACCAGCCTCAGTGAAGAGTCTCATCCAGCTCTCAACTTGAACGTTCTACAATTATCTGGAGAGTTCCCAACAAGAAACAGGAGTCCTGCAAACTTATTAACCCCGAATTCAGAAAAGAGGGTTCAGATGAGAAGACACCAGCAAAAGAACCTGGGCAACATGAAAAATCAAAACAGACCAACAGCTGGAACCCATTCTATTAAGTGAAGTATCCCAAGAATGGAAAAATAAGCACCACATGTACTCACCAGCAAATTGGTATTAACGGATCAACACCTAAGTGGACATATAGGAATAACATTTATCAGGTGTTAGGCAGGTGGGGAGGGGGAAGGGATGGGTATATACATACGTAATGAGTGTGGTGCACACCGTCTGGGGGATGGACACGCTTGAAGCTCTGACTCTGGAGGGAAAGGGAGAGAAGGCAACGCACGTAACCTAAACATTTGTACCCACATAATGTGCTGAAATTAAAAAAAGAAAAAGGAAAAAAAAGATTAATTTTCCAAATGACTATTTCAGCAAATATTTTATAGTTTAAAAATAAATTTGTAAGAATTTTACTAGAAATAGTCAATAGTAAACATATTCATAAAATTATATTTTATTACTAGTAACAAAATATTGGCATTTATTTTTTCTGCTTTTTTTGTTCCACATTTTTTAGCTTATATATGTATTTGCCTAATCTTTTCATTGATTGCCTGTTTTGTCAATCTTCACCTTTTAGCACAAGAATTATTGGAATTTTCAAACTGTTTAACCCTGTCTTTAAAATTGTGTATTCATATTTAACACATTTAAATTTTTTATTGTAATCATATAGGGGAATATAATAATTCTCTCAGAGAAAATTTACTTCCCCTTCTCAGTATTGAGTGATTAAAATCTTTTATGTTGGAAAAAGCAGACTAACACCTGCAAGGGATCACAACAGAGCTACAGCAGTGAACCCCAACTGTGAGGAAATTGTTGAAATGACAGAAATGGAATTGAGAATATGGATGGCAAATAAGATGAATGGAATTGAAGAGAAAGTTGAAAACCAACAAAATTAAGCCCAAAAAATATTTTAGGAAATTAATGAAAAAGTCACTGAAGAGCTTGACAAAGTTAGGAAGGATATAATAAAAATGAAAGAGTCATTCAGGGATTTTCAAAACACAGGAGAAAATTTCAGCAACAGATTAAACCAAGGAGAAGAAAGAATCTCAGAGCTTGTCAGAAAACATGCCTCTTGAGTTAACCCAATCATTTAAAGAGACAAAGAAGAGAACAAGTGTAGAGCAATCACTTAGAGAGATATGGGACTATGCAAAGCAAATAAACATATGAATTATAGGTATCCCTGAGGAAGAACAAGAGAGTGCAAAAAGCATGGAGAATCTATTTGAGGAAATTATTGTGGAAAATTTCCCCAGTATCACCAGAGATACAAACATCCAGACACAAGATGGTCACTGAACTCCAGAAAGATTCACAGGAAATAGAACATCTCCAAGATACATAGTATTCAACCTGGCCCCAAAATCAGAGTAAAAGAGATAATTCTACAACCAGATAAATGTAAGCAACAACTGACCTACAAGGGAAAGGCCATCAGGATAACAGCAGAATTCTCAGCAGAAACCTTACAAGCCAGAAGGTAGTGGGCCCCATCATCTTCAATCTTCTCAAACAGAACAACTGCCAGCCTAGAATTTTGTATCCTGCAAAACTAAATTTCACATTTGATAGAATATTAAGTCGTCTCCAGACAAGCAAATGCTGAGAGAATTCACCAAGTCCAGACCAGCCCTGCAGGAAGCACTCAGACCTGCGCTAGACATGGATCAGCACAATAGATGCCAACCATCTATTGGGGTGTAAAAACTCCCAAAAGCTAAAGGTCAGACCTGAGTCACCACAATGGCTCAAGAGGTAAAAGAGAGCAATAAAGTTCTACTCAACAGGAATTTTTCTTCTTATATATTTCTGCATATGTATACAATTTAAGTATATAAGAAGTTCTCCAATGGAGACCTTCCCAATGGAAAATGGAGAATGTTACTAGTACCACAATGTGGCTGTCCTTCTAAGATCTGCTTTTTGTAACAGTGCTCTATTTATTCCCTATCACCAAAATCTGTCACATTGCATCTTGGATAATTTGGGCATTCTTAGCTTTCTCTTGACATTATAGCACAATGATATGACAGCTTATACTACTCATGGTTTAGAAACAACTAAAATACAAACTCTCTAGACTTCCAAAAGTAAGAAAAAATACCGCTGCTTGACTTAAAATTCCTCACCTCTCATACCAAATCTGATTATCAATGAGGATTATATAAATACATGTTTGTTAATCCAATATTTTACACTTCAGCTTGTAAGGAAATCCTTATGAACACTTGACTAACTAGGACTTATTGGTATCATTTAAAATGAGCCCCCACAGAAATGGCCTGACCAGCAAAGATTAACAGGAAATAATATTGAGGAAAGCAGTATAATTGTCATCTATTAATTATGATCTAGAGACTCACAGTGATCTATACACTAACACAAGAGTGAGAAAACATTCAAATGTTGGTTTTAGATGTATGTTAAACTGGTTTTTGTGAAGCCTAATCTGGGGCTAGTACCCAAAAGAGAGAATAGCTTTGGTGACATATTAATTGCTTCAAGTGTACATGAGACATCTGTTAAATTATAATCAAGAATATTTAGGAACTTCCTCAAACAGAGCGTTAAGGTTGCATACAGCCATACTGCAAATGTCTATCACCAAAATTAGCCACAGGAACCTGCTCTTTGTTACATTTACCAGACTTTAACCTCACCCATTCAGTAAAGAGTCATAGAAGAGCCTGTATTTGACAGGCTCTTTATTGGAGTAATAAAATGACACCATATGGTTGACTGTCTCTTCCAGGGTGCTCCCCTCTAAGTTCATCCTAGGACAACCAGGATATTTCTTGTTTCTTTGCACTAGAACTAATTGGCATAAATCACCTTGAGTTTCGTAAATCAAAGTTTGCTCTATTTAACCTTCTCTTGAATGGAAAGATGTTGATTAAGTCTAATCATTTCCACCTTTCTCATAATATACATTTTTTTTAAATCCTACCCAAAAAATGTCCTAATCAAAAAGGAAGATAAATGTAATAATTACTGCACTTATACTATATGGTGCTTTTTCTCAAGCCCCTTAAGTGCTTTACTCAATACTGTCTATATTACATGAATTACCTCATTTAATATTCCAAAACAATCATCAGGGAAAGTACTCCTATTTACTTAATATTTCTTACATATAAAGAAAGGCCAAGAGAAGACTAAAATAATTTAAATTTGCTATAATAATGATTTTGGAACTTTGAAACATTTTCCTTTTCTATATGGCATGCATTTTATTTTTTATGGATATATTCAAAAATAACATAATTAACATTCATTTGGTTAAATATTGCTTATAATGCCTTTTGATTTAGAAAAAATATATATTATTTGATTTCTATTTATAAATAATCAGTTTATGCATTGGCCTTTCAGTGGTACAGGTAACAAGAGTAATGCCTGTGTTATTTTTATATTTTCCACTTATCCTATTTTCTTCTAAACAATGGTCTTGCATCATTCTATATACTTGTCCTCAGAGCATGGCATTATGAGGTGTTCTTTTTCTGTATGTGTATATGTTTAATGAAAATAAATTCAATTTGATATAAAAAAAAAAAGAAAGGCCAACAGACTATCAAAAGCCACAGAGCTAGTAAGCGCTGGAACCAGGATTCTCAAGCTCAGGCCACCTGGCACCCCAGTCTGCACTCTTCCTTTGCTTCTGTTTGGAACCCCCAGGATATATTAACACCATGCATTTAACTCACACACAGCGTGACTAAAGAAAAAACAAACAAACACAAAGATAAAGAAAAGAGAAAAGAAAAGAGAAAGAAAACATGAGTATGAGGAATAAATTTTAGAAATGTCTACCATAAAAATTACCACAATAAGTGTTCATATACAAATTATTATATATAAAAATGAATTATAACTTAATGTTACAAAACAAATGTTCACAGAACGAATGTTCAAAATATTCACCATTAATATCACTTCGTTTCTTAAACTAAATTACTACATTCACTTCTTTCATCCCTCTATCCATTTAGTAAGGTGCGAAATATAGCACTAGGAATCAGGGAGCCGTGGCACCCAGCCCTCGTGAAGTTTACTGCCAGGGTGGAAGCCAGACACCAAACAGCTACAATAGGGCAGAAGGCGGATGACCCAGGAAGGGCGGGAGGCTGATGGAGCACAAAGCGGGCCTCCTAAAATTCATCCGATGCAGTCAGGGAAGACTTCCCAGTGGAAGCAAAGACCAAGCAAGAGCTGAGGATGAAGATGAGCCGGCCGAGTGTGGCGGAGAGGTTCAGAAACAAGCATGCAGCCTTTGCAGAGGCTCAGAGGCAAGAGTATTGCACAGTCAAGGAAATGAAAAAGTTTCAAAATGGCTGGTCACTGATACACACGTATTTTTCTATCCTCATCTATGTCATTTTCCATCTTCAAGGGAGCATAATGTGGAGAAAGAGCTGTGGGTTTGGGGCCAGACCGGTTTGGATTACAATTTCGTTTCTTCCATTTGCAGTCTGATCTCAGACAAATGGTCTCTCCACCCTAAGCTTCAGACTCATTATTGGCAATACAGTAATAGCATCTAAGTCAAGTAGTTCTCATTAAAATGTATGTGACTGTATTTGGGAAAATGGTTGGTACAGAAACATTCAATAAATGACAATTTCCCATCCTAGTAAAGGAGCATATAGACTACCTTTGCTCCAAGCATTTTGTTAAAATTTGAAGCATTTCTTTGTGTTTATGGTTTTAGATTCATGCAACTTGCATTCTTACTGAATCTACTATTGCTTTTAGCAAATGTGTAATTTGAATATGGAACTGGAAGAGATCCCAGAGAATCAGCTTCAACTTCCTCAAAGTGGAGTCCCCATAACTAGTATTTGAGGTAGGACAAGTCTTCATTCTGTAAGATGACTTGGACACTATAAGATGTTTTCCAATCCAGACTGGCAACATATGAATGCCAAGAATATCTCAAGTCATTATGACAAAAAAAAATGCCCCCACGGTTTTCCAAACACCTCCATGGGAGTCAGTATCAACTTACTTGAGAACCCAGAGTTCACCCCCCAGCACACATACACACACCCCTTTTACCAGTGAAAACCCTGAGGATCAAAGGCTAAAGTGATTGGCCCAAGGCCAAAATTTAGAAGTCTCAAGAAGAGGACTTGATTCTATGACTCTTTATTTTCATTCTAGGTTTCTTTTGATGCTAATTAGTCCCACCTTGTAACATTCCATTAAACTTTTTAAATTCATTTATGAAACTGAGTGTATTTATATTTTATGCAACAAATGCTGCATGAAGGGATTTCTGAATTGGGGGGAAAGGAAAGAAAATGGGCCATTCGGTTACTCCATGAAAAGTTCAACAACTTTTCATGGTCAATTTTCCTTGCAGTGCATTCTTTTATAACAAAGAGTTCTATGGAAGGAAACAGTGTGAGAACGTTTTGAGTTACTTTTTCATCAAGAATCAGTGTTAGGAAAGGGAGAGGAAAAGAATCTACTTAATGGGTATAATGAACACTATTTGGGTGATGTGCACACCTATAGCCAGTACTCAAGCATTACAAAAGTAATTCATGTTACCTAAAATGTTTGTACCTCATAATATTTTGAAATAAAAAATAAAATAAAATAAAATAAAAAATCAGTGTTATACACAATGTCTGCCCCATCTGGGCCAAGCTATTTTTGGAGGTAAGACTCAATCCAGTGGTGCATCACAGCCTACATGCTAAAATACATTACTACAAATAACATCACTCCTTAGCTACTGTTCAGACAAGCTTTACACACCATAGTTCTATTAACTTTAAGCAATTCTAGTTCACAAAGATATAACACTTTCAGATCTTTCTCCATATTCCACAAGGTGTGGGGTTTGCTTCTGTTTTTTGAGGCTTATTTTTTTATGTGGCTTATATTTTCGGGAAATAGATCTTTAGGTCTGTACTATCGGTGGAAAAGCTGCAGTTGGTGTCAAGAGAGCTTTCTAAACACTGAGTATCTGGCTATTATGTGCAAGCATTTAATCCACTGAGTATTCAAATATCATGTGCATGCATATACTCCACTGAGTGTTCGAATATTATGTGCATGCATTTACTTCTAATCAGAGGATGGGCAGCAGCTGCCTTTCTCCAAATCCCAAAGTCCTGAGGGGCGTGAGTATTCGTGAAGGTCAGTGAACTACAGAATCTGCAGAGATTTTAAGAAGACAGAGGTCAGTGATAAGTTGATGAATTTAGAAAAACATATTAAACTCTTCCCCTTTCCCCTGAAGATTGCAAAAGAGAGGAAGAACCGAGTAACAATGTTAGACACAAAGACAGCTTCCCACAATTTGAGTCATAATACACAGGAAAAGGCTATTAAGAGCCCTGTTAGGAAAGTTCTACCTTTATCATAAGAGATACCCTGTCTTCTGAAAGAATTTCCAATATAGTATCTCTGGGAGATGCGAGATAGGTCAGATACCTTACTGCTCTCTTTGCCATCTATAACTCCACAAAACTATCTTCAAGAGAAAGGGAAACCACAGACCATATCTGGTTTCAGAAGGCACAAGACCTTGGTAACATCAAGGTAGCATGATCTGCTTTTAATATACATGCAGATAAAAGATAACTTTAAAGCAAATATCTTCAAACTTTACAAGATTTCTGTCTCTCATTTGGCCTCTGCTCACTCTATTCTATACACATCAAAAAATGGAGGGTGAATTACTCTCACAATCACATTAATTGTTTTCCTCGCAAGGGTCATTCTTACTTAATATTTCCAAATCTGAATAATTAATTAGCAAGCATAGCCCATATCTACTTTCCATTAGTGCAATTAGCAGAAAATGGGATATTTGAAATATATATCTCATTTTTATAGTTATATTTTACAGGATTTTTAGAAATTTGATTTTAGCCTTTAAAAAAATGTGAAACATCAAAGAATGATTATGACCATGCAGGCATATTTGGGGAAAGTACAGTAGGTGGTGAACAAAATGCTGAGCTTTGGTAGTCCACATAAAATCTTAACAGTCTTTCCAAAGATATATAATCAAAATTTCCAGGTATATAATTTTTGAGATACACACACATTTTTCATTTGTCTCACTAAAAAGATCCATGGGAGTCAGTAGCAGATTAAAAAAAAAAAACTTCAGCTAAATTATGCTGCCCGGGTATAAAAAACACATTCTACCTAATAGTTTTCCAATAACTTGTAGCACTTCTGAAAACTATTAACATCCATATTTCCATAATTCCTGTTCAGGTAAAACTTATTTAAAGTCATCTTTCTGTCTCATTAGAACATTTTACAATAATTAAAACCACATTACCAAAAGCCTATCATAGCTCTTTTCCTTACTTAAACATTTAAATCCCTATGTCTTGGCAACATGCAAAATCCCAAATTTTTTACATAAAATTACATAAATTTTACAGAAAATTTATCAGTTTCCTTACTCTGGCATATGCAGTACATCACACATCAGAGAACAGATCCCTCCCAATAATAAGAAAGTTTAAAATTGTATTTACAGAGTAATTTGATATCAATTAATATTAAAGAATCTATCTAGAAGATATGTCCCAACTAATATCTTCAACCCAAATGAGACTACACTCATCTTCTCCTACTTTGTTCTTACTTCCTTCTCTATTCTTACATGTACCTAGGTCAAAACACTCAGTTTTGTTTTCCATATCTAGCCCCAAATCTACCCCCTGGGCCATTTTAAAATTTGGTTTTTAATTTTGTATAGATCACTGTTGGTACACCATAGATTGGTGCAATCATTATGAAAAACAGGATGGAGATTTCTAAAGAAATTTAAAATAGAACTACCATATGATCCAGCAACCCCTCTTCTGGCCATATACCCAAAGGAAATGAGATCACCACCTTCATGTTTATTGCAGCATTATTCACAATAGCCAAGATACAGAAACAACCTAAGTTTCTATCAATGGATGAATGGATAAAGAAACTGTGAGATAGATAGATAGATAGATAGATAGATATGCACACACATGCACATACACACACATACAAACAATGGAATATTATTATTGGGCCTCACAAAAAAAAAAAGGAAAGCCTGCCATTTGTATATATGGATACATATGGATATGTGAAGGCTCAAGTAGAAAAGTGTTTTATAAATTTGCAAGGTTGATCCTTATTATGCATTTTAACATCCAGTTTGTTCACTTTAGTTTGAATCAATCCCATCGATGATGTTGGAGGGAGTTCTGGCAATAATTTCCATGCTGGGTTATATTAATATAGCTACCTTCCATATGCAAAAACAAAAAAAATAATATAAAAACAATTGAGGGCACAAATACTCTGTTAATTCAGATGATTTCTCCTTCACTTTTTGAATTTTGAAGATGCTTGCATAGCACATCCATGACATACTATTCAAGAGAAAAAACTTTATAGTCTATGCATTTTGCTATATTATTAAGAATTCTAGAAAGATTGAGCTCCTTCTCAAATTAGGGATTTGACTGTTTGTGCCATTCAATTATGCCTTCTGCAATTACCATGAATAGAGGAAAAAGACAAGGTCTGGGCATTCTAGTCCTGGATGGGTAGTGGAGTCACCTTAGATGAGCATTGTCAGTTTCTCAGTCTAAGTTTCTTTATCCAGGAAAGGAAGACAAATTGAACCAAATAATTTCTATGGTTTCTTCAAGTTCCAAGTTTTCTAAGCATGTGGAATGAATAATTAAAAACTTGCCATTATCTCTTCAAATAATTGAAGTACAAACCACTACTTGTGGCCTGTGAACAATCCAGTACTTTTCCCTGTGTAAACACCATCAGCAATAACACTTAGTGCGAGTCACTTTGTGTACAGATACAAAATTCACAATATCACAGAAAAATTTTGAAAACATAAAAACTTGCCTATAATTACAAGTTAAATCCGGCCACTGGCTATCAAAAACTTGCACTCATTAGTGATATATGCCAAACCTGAATAGTAATTTGAATCATCAGGTATTTTAAAAAAAAATGGAATCACAGTATCTCAGCATGGAATCCAGTGTTTTTATTTTAATTTCCTACTGTGATTTTGATGTGTAGTCAAGTCTGTGAGCCACTGTTATAAACAATAAATGTTATGAGTTCTGAACACTGAGGGACCTCTGCACTCTAAATTAGTTTGGAAAAGCTAATAATAATGTGTATTATTAAAATTGATTCATAATTTTTCCTTGATCTGTCAGTAATTGTTCAAATGAAACTGACAGTAATAATTCCTTAGGATATGACAGTCAGCCAAACTTCTTATACAGCCAGCGAATTGTATTCAAATAGACTCATATATTCTCTCTCAAATCTCCCAACAATAATTATTACACTTTATATTTGTATAGTGTTTTATGAATCACAATGTACTCAAAGTGAATTCTCATTTGAATCTTTTTTAGTTATATTATTCCCTTCTTAAAAATCAGAAAATTGAAGCTTAGAGATAATTATTCCAGGATCACACAAATAAGTTGCAGCTTGAATATAAACAGAAGTTTTTCTGGCTCTGAATGCTTCTTTTCTAATCTTACAAACAATAGAAGTTGTTCTTGACATAAGATACCATCTGAAGTCACTGGTATGTTTGTATAACATAAACTTAGCTTTATTTAACGTAGGCAAGAAATTTGTATTTCTATAAGACTTTCAAATAATTTTAAATTATATGACTCTTGAATCAGAAGCACTCTGACATGAACAGCTGAAATTAATATTTAGAGTGATCTTACTTCTAAGCTCCATCTAAAAACCTGAGGAAAACTCCACGATAGGCATTACAGTGGGTGGAGACTATTTCCTTCACTAGAAAGCAAGTAAATCAGAATGTGACAGAAGAAAGGCTAGAAATAAAAACTGAAAATCAAAATGAGAAAATTCAATAGCATCCTTTAATAAAAAGCAGAGGTCCTGATACATAGCAGAAAGTACAGAGACTTTGGATCAGGTGGATTTGAGTTTAAATGCTGGCTGTACCACTGAATAGTCATATCAGCATGGGCAAGTCATCTTACAAATGGAGATATATAGGATATATCCTATTGGATTGGTTTTCTGTTGCTGCTGTAATGAATTACTACAAACTTAGTGGCTTAAAACAATATAAATTTATCTCATGGTTCAGAAGATCAGAAGTCTGACGTGGATTTCACTAAACTAAAATCAAAGTGTTGTCAGAGCCCCATTTCTTCTGGAAGCTCTAGAGGGAATTCATTTCCTTAATCTTTCTAGCTTCTAGAAACTGGGAACTGTGTGTCCTTGTCTTCTGACCCCTTCTGTTAGTGTAAGAGACTAAGAGACAGGGCTGAGACCAGATGCAGGGGCTTGAAGATCAGGTACAGATGTTAAAATTAACAACTCTTAAGCAGAAACTGACTAGAGGGGCTAATAACTGCAGGCAAGGATGGCCTTTGACCAGCTTGTCAGCTATCTCTGCCACCTTACATGAACTTTGGCTAATTACAATATCACTTACATTGTATTTTAAAATTTCTCCCCCCTTAAAAATCACCATGACAGTTCCAAGCTATATGAAGTGTGAAAATGGGAGAGAACCCTATTCTAGAAATTACTACTCAGATTCCTAGTAAAAGCCAACCCCTTGGCCTTGAATATTCCTCCCCTCAATTAGTAAGACTACAAAAGATCTAAATCCACTTCCTCCCAGTGCAGCTGTTCCCTTTGGAGTCTGACCCTCACCTCCCTCGGAGTTTACTTTTGCTTTCAATAAATAGCTGTCACTTGCTTGGCTTATATGGTGCATCCGGAAATTCTTTTCCCAACAAACACCAAGAACTTGTAATAAACTCCACTCAGAAGCCAGTGACGCTTCCATCTTCAAAGTAAGCAATGATTGGTCAATTCTTTCATACAGTGCCTCACCCTGACACTGACTTTCCTCCTCTTCTCTTCCACTTTTAAAGACCTCTTTGATTACATTGGACCCATCCAGATAATCCAGCATAATCCACCTATTTTAAGGTCAGATGATTAGCAACTTTTATTCTATCTGCTACCGTAATTCCCCTTTGCCAAGTAAAGTAATATATTCATGCACAAGTTCCAGGAGACACAATTCCGAGGCACAAGGAAAACAGAGAGCTGAGACACTTTCTGGCTCCCTAGATTCTGCCTGGCAGCTTTCAACGTGTGTTCTCTGGCACAGAATAATAAGTGAGATCTCTAAGGACACTCTACATAATGGGGAGCGTTTAAGTCATGAACCATCTCCATTTTATAGCTCAGATAGTTGTGTGGCACATCCACCAAAGAGCCATACCTCATAAATCCATACATTGTTGCTTTGCTTACCATAAGTGATCCGAAACTCCAGGTATCCATGGAATAGAAATATCTTCCTATAAAATATTAGTCTATTTACCTAGAAGTCCTTTTTTATGTTTACAAGGAGATTATACTGAGTCACTTGCCTTCTCTTTTTCTCCCCAGGAGGGTTCCCCTAGTAATCAGAAAAGACTGAGTCACAGGCCAACTACTCCAACTCCTTTCACCCTAGGAAGGCTATTATGGAATGAGAAAAGATTTATAAAAAGTGCCTAAGATGTGTCTTACACATAATAGATGCTCAATATGTGGTAGCCATATGACTATTAATATTACCAATCATCACACTAAGTGAGCATCTGTAACTTGCCTATAATATTCACTGAATCAAGTATTTGAATGGCCATAAATAAGGAAAGGTATTTAAGACATGCTCCCTTCTTCCTGTTGCATAGAGTCTAGTGGAAGTTCTTAAATAATTACAGTTGACTATAATACATTTAGCCATATAAGAAATACAAGCTAAAGACATAACCAAAATTCAAAAAACGAAGCAAATGAGGAATGCTTCATAAGACAGTGGTGGAGGTCATGGTAATGGCTGGTGGTAGTGAGCAAGAAGAAAGAAAAAAGGAGAAAGACAGACCTGGATATGGTGGCTTTCTAGAGAAGCATCTGGAAGGATAGGACAGGATAGGTCTATATTGAGAATCCAGAAACCACTCAGGCAAAGGGCTTTGGATGCCAGTCTAACCAGTAGAGACTACAATAGGGGACTCACTGAATGTTTTTGACTGATGCATCATGAAATCAGCTGTTAGAAAGGTTAGTCAGGAAATGATATTTTTGTTTGTTTTTTATTGTTTATTTGTTTTAGGGTATATCTAAGGACCCAGTTAGACACTTTTCCATTTATCCGAAAATGGAATACGATCTCTTTCCTGGTCTGGGTTTTACTGGAATGTGTAAGAAATACTCTAGAGTCTGACAAAGCAGGGTTCTTTCAGGACTGTCGTGGGAATCAAAAGGCCTTGGTTTTCATTCCGCTTACTAGCAAATAAAAAGACAATTTCTCTAAGCATTAATTTCCCAGTCTGGAAAATATAAATAATGACACCTATGCTGCATGCTTACTGTAAGGATAGAAATAATCTTAAATTTCCTAATACCATTTTCAGCACATATTGGCACACAATAAACGGTAGCCATTATCCTCCCCCGTAGAATAGATAAGTCTTCCCTTTGAGGCTGTCCCACTCGGCTTCAGTTTTATTGCCTCTATTTAATTTAACTATACTTGAGTTTGGACCCTGTAGGAATAAAATCTTCCTGTTCTTAGGGGAGTAGAAGCCTTCCACTCCTCTGGAGTTACCTTCTGCCCTGAAGAACAGGACAGCAAGTACCACTGACTTTTTAGATGTCAGATAAAAGTGATGATATATCTATGATGTTCTTCCAAACCGACCTGGTGTTCCTTTTCCAAAGGACTATTCCCTGCTCGTTCAATGACTCTCGGTGTTTCTTCATTGTCTTGCAGTTTATTTCTCTTGAACAGTAGATGAGCTTAGCAAAATTGCCTAATAATGTCAGGTATAGCCACCATCGCAAGTCCAGTTTCATTCTAAACATATTGCAAAACGAGCCTACCTTGAGACTTCTTTACAGTTTTTCTAGAAATGAACACAATTCTTACATCTAGAAAACTCGAGTTACTTATCCCAATAATCTTAGCCTCTTAAACCCACAACTGTTAACAGAAGAAAGAAAAGTCAGTGAGATAGTGGAACAGGTAAATAATATCAAATTCTCAAATATTAGCAGATGTGAGTAGCTATTTATTATTGTTTTATGTTCCCCATTTTCTGGTACAGAAATGACTCTCTTCATGGGCCAATCATAGTACCAGACCCTTTAGGTCACTTGACTGTTTGGAGTTGGAATTTGACAGATGATCAAAGTTCCAACATGGCCATTAGCCTGAAGTCTTCGTGGTCATGTACAGAGCCATGGGTGACTGACAAATAACTGCCCTAGATTTCAGATTCCCAGAAAGAGAATCTGACTATCCATTAGGCACTGAATGCATTTAGTGGCTTTGAGTCAGATGTCCATCTTGGTCCAATATTGAGTTCAATAATAAAATTGCAGAGGGATCTAGAAGCCACAAAAGAGAGGAAGCTTTTAGAACTGTAACCCTAAAACTTAATGAATAAACAAAGTTGAATAAAATACATCTTAATAGAGAGTGTAACTCATACATTAAGTAACATATTGCTTAAAACACAGGGATAGTCAAAGGCCCTTTGATCCTAGTAGATTATGAATTCTTGAAAGTAAAAAAAACCTGTTACTCTCTATTCCTAGGTACGAGGCTAAGTCAGAAGTATTTTCTGAAGGAGTTAGTCTTCCATATGATACATCCAGCAAATCTTTACCTGCCAAAAATTACTGGTTTCCCATAAGAATTAAACATTACCCCTCCCATTCCACTGGGTGCATAGACAGAGGACACACCAGACATCAGAGGATAGAGTGTCAAAGACTCTGGCAATGACAAGGACAGCTGCCACCATAAACCTAGAAGGGTGGGTCTAGCAAAGCTCTAGCAATAAGGACTTGACTCAAAAGAACCCACAGTGAGAATATTAAAGTTCCTATAATTTGCCTAGCAACATGAACCACAATTCCATAGGGGCCAGCAGTCAGAGTTCCAGAAGAAAGAGATCAAGACATTGTGGAATGGATTCAGAAATCAGGATAAAGTAGGACCCCAGGGAACTGAGCCAACAAAACAACATGTGCTCCATTAAGGATGACTGGCTGCTTCTAGCCAGTGGAGAGATGCCAATTTCTAAATGTGGTCTAAAAATCTAACAATGTAAGCAAAAGTCACGTAGATACCTATATCTGCTTCATAAACATTAGTTATTATCCTCCACCAAGTGTGTGAATAAAGCCATTCTCATGCAAACCCTTTTGCTAAATGGTACTGTCTTAAGTATCTTGTTGGGTAATGTTGTAAATAATGTAGCTAAATCTAAGTGGACTTAACCAACATTTCCCTTTCTGTATGGATGTGCATATAAAAGCTGGATAGCCCTAATTGGCTCTACCTCTGCTTCCACCTCCTGGGTTCAAAAAGATAGAAGAGTCATCCAAGAAAATGTTTTGTCTCTCTTCCTACTAACTAAAAAACAGTTATTTATCATTTCTCCTGGCGTTGTTTTTCAGCTAGGATTATTTTCATTAATAGGAAATCATTGCTTATTGTTTTACATAATGTATTACTACAAAATAAAACATCATTTATGACCTCGAATAGAATTTTTTTTACTGCATAGTGTGTTACCTTACTAAGAAGCATAACAACAACAAAAACTAGCCCTGGCTGGTGTAATAAAGTAACCATCTCATGAATATATCATGTTTCAATCTCAGCTGTTGCTACTGAGAAACCATTGATTGTCTATTATATAATCTGTGTATATTTTTGAAGTAGAACATTTACATGAATTGTTTAAATATTTTCAAATTAATAATTCCCTAACACCTATATCCTAGTGCATGCCTCCTCTTGCTTGTTTTATTAACAAACATACTTTACAGAATGCCTTTCTATAATATAAATGCAGGCTGAAGGATGAGAGACATGGGGCAGGAAGATGGCAGGGAGGATATTGCTAATACCAGCTGAATACATAAATACATTAATCACACAGCCCATGCTCAATTATTCAGGAGCTGACATTATACTGTGAGATCAGCTCTCCTGCTCCTGTCAACAGAATTCATATTTATTAAGGCCTTACTCTCTACCTAACACTCTGGCAAGATGCTCAGTGGGCAGGAAGAAGAGTGAGATTACTGCCTTAGATGAGAAGATCAGATGTGCATATGAAAAATAACTGAAGAACACAACTCAAGTATTGTCGTGTTCTTCCTTAATTTGAGCAGTCATTTTTTTAGAGGGGGGTCCATTGTCTCTCATTACTGCTACCACAAAACTTTTAAGAGAACTGTTACTCAAGTCAGCTGTTTTTCTCCTATTTAATAGATCTGGGAAAACCCTTAGTAGGGGAGAAAGGGAAAAGGGTAAAACTACTGGTAAAAAAAAAAAAAAAAAAAAAAAAAGAAGTATGAGGTTATCTACAAATGTCATTTTCTTTTTTTTAGTAATTATTTAAATTTTTATTTTAATGCATAGTATGAGAAATGAACTTTTTAATCAACTGAATTGTATGGAAAATGACACAGCAAATAAATTAGACCCATGTTCAAACAGAAGGTCAGCTAAATGTCCAAACTTAAGGATATAATAATGGGCATAGATAGATTCCACAGTTGTCTTCAAGAGGTTAAAGTCTTTCAAGCACAACTCTGCTATGGACTGCTCCAAAGATCAACAGTATATGGGAATTCCTTAACAGGGGTGGTGATCAGGAACACGTTTTCTTGGTGCTACTTTCATGATGTTGTTTACATGTAGAATCACCTCTGCTGCTTCAGCTACACTCAAAAGAACTTGTTGCTTCACTTGAAAACTTTCTGTTATACCCAGTACAGCCATATCTCCAATAGTACCTTCCCTCATATCCAGTCCAGCAGTTGTATTGCCTTCGCTGTGAGCAGCTCGGAGCTATGCCACCGGATCTGCACTATCACAGCCTGCATTGTCAGCTATGATGGTTGGCAACATTCTCAGTGCTTTAGCATAAGACTCCATTGCAACAGCTTCTTTTCCTGGTGTTCTATTGGCAAGCTGTGTCACAGCATGAGCCATCAACATCTCCAAACAGCCTCCTCCATAAACTGTTCTAGAATCCCTCACAGTTTGGGCAAGAACGCACAGTGCATCATGCAAAGAACTTTCTGCTTCATCTAAAATTTGTTGAGTGGCAACATGCAAACCAATGGTGCAGGCCTCACCAAGCGCAACCCCAGAAAAGTGAATGAGTTTATCTTCTCTAATCATGACTTCCTCAATAAGTGCGCAACTTCTAAGCTTCACCAGTTCTGAGTGATCAAAGGTAGAAGCAATTTCACCACCTGTGACAAGAGCTAAGCGTTCCACACCTGCAAAATCTGCATGCCCAATAGCCATAACACCAGCAGCACCAAAGAGCTGTTCAGGATAATTATAAATTAACTGCCTGTTAATAAAGCAGTTTATTCCATGTTTAAGAATATGCTCAACTTTCTCCTTCATTTCTTCCTTTTCTGCATGTTCTATCTCTGCAACCTTTGCTGGAGAATCAACTCTTACCGGGGAACCAAATATCTTTATTTTGTCTGTATCCATTCTAGTATTTGCAATAAGAATTTTAGCATTTTCAATTCTCTTAGGTTGATTTACTCCAATTTTTTTAGCCAACAGAAAGCCTTCGTCTAAATAGGAATCCGCCAGACTTCCTCCAAGCTTCTTGACGACATGAAATGTCTCCAGATTACCAGAGCCTTTCAGTCTGAGAACAGCTTCTACAGCTAACTTAGTAAAGTGGTCTCTGTGATGAGTAAGAAGTTTTGAGGATAATGTTGTTCCTGCAATATTCATTAGATCTTGACAAAATTTGACTTCATCAGAACCATGATCAACTGCAGAATTCAACAGAGCCTCTCTTGCAGCCTTTGTGGCTTCTCTCCAACCCGCAATGATGGTTTGTGGATAAACCTTTTTTGCAGTTAAAGATTCTGCTTCCCTCAGTAATTCTGCTGCTAAAATAGTAACAGAGGTAGTGCCATCACCAACTTCATCATCTTGAAATCTTGACATATCAACTAAAACTTTAGCTGCCAGATTGTCAACACCAATGTTTTTGAGAATAGTGGCACCATCATTGGTTACCATAAGAAAGGCATCTTGTCCACTGCTTAGAAAAATTTTGTCCATGCCCTTGGGTCCCAATGTGCTTTTTGTCAAGTCTCCAATGGCGATGGCTCCAATAAAAGATGGCAGACGAGCTGTCTCTGCTCTCTCTTCATCAGCTCTAGCCTTGAAGATGTTAACATGTGCAAGGGAAAGGGACGCCATGGTTCCAAGAAGTTCAGCACACAAGCAACTCCCTCACAGCTCGTGCCCCAGTCCTGCAACCTACAAATGTCATTTTCTATGTCGCAGCATGTTAACATTAGTGTGGAAAATCAAGTAGTATCTATTGGGCGCTGTAACGTATTGAAACATTATATGTGAAATATGGTGCAGGTATATAGATGTTCTGCATATACAAAAGTCACTTTTCAAGGTCCTAACTTTCTTTAAGAATTCAACCTCTATAGAAATTAATATGGACATACCTCAAAGAACTCAAAGTAGAACTACCATTTTATCCAGCAATCCCATTACTGGACATTTTCTCAAAAGGAAAAAAGACATTCTATAAAAAAAAGACATCTGCACTCATATGTTCATAGCAGCACAATTCACAATTACAAAGATGTGGAGACAACTCATGTGCCCATCAATACATGAGTGGATTAATAAAATGCAGCATATGTATCCCATGAAGTGCTACTCAGCTATAAAAAAAACTAATGAACTAATACCCCTTGTACTATCCTGGATGGAGCTTAATAAAAGCTCCATGGATGGAGTATATGTATCCCAAATGCAGCATATGTATCCCATGAAGTACTACTCAGCTATAAAAAAAAAACTATGAACTAATACCCCTTGTACTATCCTGGATGGAGCTGGAGCCCATTCTTCTAAGTGAAGTATCATAAGAAGGGAAAAACAATCCCCACATGTACTCACCAACAAATTGGCACTAACCGATCAACACTTATGTGCATATATGGAAGTAACATTCATCAGGTATAGGGCAGGTGGGAGTGGGGAGGAGAGATGGGTAAATTCACACCTCATGGGAGTGGTGCATACTTTCTGGGGGATGGGCAAGCTTGCATCCCTGATGGGGGTGGTGCAAAGGCAATATATGTAACCAAATGTTTGTGCCCCCATAATATTCTGAAAAAATAAAATGAAATAAACCTGAAGCAGACATTTAGCTTTGGCAAAAATTTGTAAGGTGTTCCCTCACCGTAGACTCATAGGACTTAGCATGAACCTGTTTTAGAATATTTTTTAGTCTCTTTATAAATGAATTGTGTGCATGTCTGCCTCTTTCACCCTCCGATGGGATCCAAGAGGCAGATGTTTGAATCTTATATATAACTTCACATTGTCGAATGACTGTATGCACATATAAATGAACAAGTGTATAAGGGCAAGGTAACATTAATTATGAAACCATCCCTGTGTGAATAAAATGCATTGCTGTATAGCAAATGAATGCCTACAAAGTTACTACTTAACCTACAAAAATGAAATAAAACCTAAATTAAAAACACAGACATTTTAATATGGAGAAAATGCTCACCTTAAAATATTAAGTGGGAAAAAATACATTTTGCATATCTGGAATAATAACTATGCTGAATTTTTTAAACTACATATTAAAAATAAAAATACAGAAGGAACTACAACAAATACCAATGGTCAAGATCAACCATTGACTCTGGAAAGACACTTTAAACTATTATCTTATTTGTTCTACCTCCCAATTTGACACTAAGTGTTTTTTGTTTCGTGGCACTCATTTTTCCCTGAAAAATCTTCTTCGTCCATTTATTCAACCAATCAATCAACATATATTACTTAGGTGCCTCCCATGTGGCAAGCATTCTGGAAGACACTGGAAACAGAAGGGAACTTCCCTGCTCTCACTGACTGTGCTGGGAAGATAAACATTTAAAGAGAGGGCTGAGGACCAACAGAGCCCAGCTCAGGGTGCAAGGAGACTACCTGACCTGCTCAGGGATGAGGGAAAGCCTCCTGGAAGAAGCAACTTTTAAGCTGAAACACAAAATATAAGAAGGATTTAACATTGAGAAGAAGAGATGAGGAGGAAATTCAGGAAGAAAAAAACAGTTTATTGGTTTCAACTGCCATTTATGTACTAATATCTATCCCCCAGATTTGTACTTCCAGCCCAGAAAATTCTTATTAATTCCAAGTTCACATATAGCCTTCAACCGCCTGATAGTCAATGTGTCCAAACTGAGATCTTTTGTCTCCATTTCCTCTCACTACTTTCAAAAAGAAAAAAAGAAGCACAAAAGGACATACTAATTTCATATTTCCAAACCTTCCGATCCCCAAAACAGAAATCCTATATTATCCTATATTTATCTTCCTGCATGTCTCATGGGTAACTAAATGTTATTGTAACTCTCAGTCTCTCTAGAAGCTCCCTTTTGCTCAGCCCCACAATCACAGCTCTAACTCAGGTCCCCATCATTTCCTGAAAGGACTATCAAAATAATTGCTCCATCCACCTAATTGGTTTCCCTGTTTCCAATCTCACTTCGACTCCCAATCCATTTCTCACATTTACTGCAGAGTGAAGTTTAAAAAATGCAAACCTGATCATACCCCTCCATGATTCCTTCAAATAGTTTCTTTCCCTTTGCTCACAGATAAAAGCCTATATTCTGCATGGCTTCGGCATCTCTCATCATCAGGCACCTGCCTGTTTTTCCACTGTAACCTGCCATTGCTACCCTCTTTATACCCAACGCTCCTGCTGCACCAAATAATAAGCTTAACCTCTAAAGAGTTTGAAGAAAGCTTCTGAAATCCTCCTCTGTCTAGAATGTACTGTCCACTTCCTCGAATTTCCTCAAATATCCCTTCTTCCTTCTTCAAAAAATAACTCAGTATCTCCTCTTCTCTAAATCATTTTCTGACTCTCCAACACTAAATTTAGTGTTACTCCCTGTATAATCCCATTATATTTTCTATTTTCTCCCATTATAAAACAACTGTTCCTTCTGTCTGCAATACGTCCCACAAAAACCCTTACCCCAATATTTTATCTGGTTTCCTCAATCTTCAGATCCCTCCAACCATCATTTCCTTAGGAAGGCTTCTGAGACCCCTGACTAAGTCAAGCTTTTTTTAATGCTGCAACTGTGTCTTTATTTCCTTCTAGAACTTTCCTTAGTTTGCAATTATATATTCATTACAATGATTTCTTTATTAATGTCTCTTTCCCCATTAGACTGTTATACAGAGGTAGTCCTCAGGTCTGCATTTGCTCACTATCGCATAATGAATATCTCATCCCCATAGCTTTATGTTATTGTTTTTATTCCCAACTTTATAGGTAGATAAATTAAGGTTTTTAAAAGGTCACATAACTTTCCCAACGTCAAGCATATATTAACTTGAGTAAGGATTTAACTACAGATTGTCTGGTTTTGGAGACCAACCTTTAAAAATCATCATCATACAAATCTTTGCTGAATAAATTATTAAATAAATTATATTTGCCATCAATTGTGTTTAACTGATAAGACTATAAGTGAATTTTTCTGCTTATACGTATTTGTATTTTCCAAATTATCTAAAATGATAATGTACCAATTTATGACAGAAAAAGTAAATTATTTTCCTGAAAGAGCATTTTAGCTCAACTAAATTTTATATAAATATTTTAAGGTATGTTTTTCTATGAAACAAACATATTTGAAGAATAGAGATATATTAAGGTTAAAGTGAGTTATAAGAAACAGAAATGCTTCACATGCATTAGGATGTCTATTATCAAAAAGCAAAAACAAAAATAACGAGTGTTGATGAGGATATGGAGAAATTAGAACCGTTGTGTATTGTTGCTTGAATATAAAATGGTACAGCTGCTGTGGAAAACAGTATAGCAGTTTCACGAAAAATGAAAAATAGAATTATCATATAATTCAGCAATTCCAAATCTGGGTTTTTATCCAAAAGAGTTGAAAGCAAATATTCAAACAGATATTTGAACATCAATGTTCACAGCAGCATTGTTTACAATAGCAAAAGGTAGAAGCAACGCATGTGCATTGATAAATGAATAGATAAATAAAATGTAATATATACATGCAATGGAATACAGTATTATTCTGCCTTTAAAAAGTAGGAAATTCTGACACATCCTAGAAGATGGATGAACCTTAAAGACACTATGCTAAGTGAAATAAGACAGACACAAAAGGACAAATATTACAATATTCCACTTATATAAGGTACCTAGAGTACTCAAATTCATAGAGACAGAAAGTAGATCGGTGGTTACCAGGGCTTGGAGAGAAAGGGAATGGAGAGTCATTGTTTTCTGGGTACAGAGTTTGATTTTGCAAGATGAAGACATTCTGGAGATGGATAGTGGTGATGGTTGCACAACAGTGTAAATGTACTTAATGCCACCGAGCTGTACATTTAAAAATGGTTAAAATGGTTAATTTTGTCTTGTATATTTTACTATTATTTTGATTTTTTTAATTTATCATATTATGGGGGTACAAATATTGTTAGGGTTACATATATTGCCCCTGCCATTCCCCCCGCCCCCCTTACCAAAACATCAAGCATGTCCTACCCTCAGGTGGTGCGCATCGCACCTATTTTGTAAGTGTAAATTCTACTCCTCCTCCCCCCTCCCATTTGTCCACCACCCGATAAGTTTTTTTCCCCCCTTTTTTTTGACCTTTGGGTTACATTGTATATCTTTGCCCTCCCCCCTACTATGCTCACCACAACCCTAAGATGTGTATCTCCCCCTCCCCCAAACCCTAGTGGGCACTATCACCATTTGAGCACCATAGTTTTAATCAGTCAGTACCAATTTGATGGCGAGTAGATGTGGAGCCCGTTTTCTTGATCTTGTGTCATCTCACTTTGGATAACGGGTTTAAGCTTAATGCAGGATAGCATAAACAGTGCTAGCTCACTGTCATTTCTTAGAATTGAGCAGTATTCCATTGTGAGCATATACCAAATTTTAGTTATCCACTCATGAATTGACAGGCACTTGGGTTGTTTCCATGATCTTGCAATAGTGAATTGTGCTGCCATAAACATTCGAGTGCAGATGTCTTTATAGTAAAATGTCTTATCCCAAAACAACAAATGCTGGCGAGGATGTGGAGAGACAGGAAGACTCTTACTGCTGGTGGGACTGCAAATTAGTGCAACCTGTGTGGAAAAGAATTTGGAGATACCTCAAACAGCTAGATATAGAAATACCATTCAACCCAGCAATAGCATCATTGGGCATCTACCCAAAAGAGCATAAGACATTCTACTATTTTACTATTATTTTTAAATGAGTGATAGAATAGGAAGCTAATATGGCAATATTTCCAACAGAAAAAGAAAGAAGCAAGACAGATGTCAGAGACCCAGGGGAAATTTCCACTAGAAAAAAATAAATAAGTGGGAAGGAAACAGTATGTGGCAAACACTGTCAATGCCTGCTCATACCCCCCAGTACCTACCTCTACATGTTGAAGACTGCCTACTAGGAACATCGGTGTCTCCTTGTCTGAGAGTGTTTTTCTAGCTCCGCCTTGGCAGTGCAAACTGGAAGAGAGTTCATGCCCCAGGAGGTAGTGCTCAGCCACTGTTAGATAAGGACAAACACCCCAGCTTCCTTGCCTCTCCGTGAGGATAACGCTGAGGCATGTTCTACATGTAGCCCAGACCTTGTCCCTAGGATTGAGCTGCCATTGCACACGACAGTGACTTACTTGATAATACACTGTTGGCTTCCTTCCTTTCTCTGTCTTCCTCCCTTATTCCCCTACTAGTGTTCCCTGGGATCACCACCCAAATAAACTGCTTGCACTCAAATCCTTGTCTTAGGGTGTCCTTCTGCATAATTTCAAACTAAGACACAGCAGAAATTCAAGGCTGTCATCAAAATGCCCCTACAAACATTATAGATGGGGAAAGTATAATGAGGAAAAAATGTTCATTTTAATATCCAAAGGGTTCAGGTTTGGAGAAAACTTAAACAATAATATGACACAAAAGCTTGTGGACATGCACAAGCTGAATCCTAATGGTTTGTCTATACTTTTAAGTAAGCAACATATGAAACTTAGCAAGAGTGCTTCACCACATCATGATTTAATAAATAGATGATTGGCTTATCCTAATGCTGAATTTCTAATTCTATTGATGGATCTTTAAAGAAAATCTCTCCTTTGTACGGATTCTTTTTAAATAGCTGTACAATGACATGACTATGCTTTAAAAATCTCCTTACTCTGTTTGCCAAAGGTAAAATCTATAGCTTGTTTAGAACTGAAAGCTTACTCAGTAATAGAAAGTACTAGCAGTAGGTTTGTTGTTAGCCCTGTGTACCCTTTGTGTCAGAGAAAAAAAAAACCATACTGAGAAAATCTTCAGTTAAATGGTGTTTTAAAGGAAAACACCACACCACTATTATAAAAGCTCCAACAGGACTCCCATCTTCAGATTAGCAATCAATCCTTATTTCCTTTTTAGTCACTTCAGCATCACTATTGGAGAATGGGGCTACACAGGTAATTATCTCCTCGGTCTGCAATTGAAGTCCCAATATCCAACCACTTCTGATTTACCACTAAATCCATGAAGTCAGTGTCGATCCAGAGGAGAAGGTGAATACCAAACGTGTTGCTTTAAATGGAAGGTTGATGTTTTTTCACTTTTCTTCATCAGCCTATTCTCTACTCTCCCTTGCCCAATTCATCACTGCTGACAGTCCCTCTATGTGGGATACATAGAGAGGCACCATATCCATTGGACAAGGGATTTAACCAACTATTGAAGAGCCAAAAGGGGAATGGAACCAGAACAACTGACTCACACATCACAGCTTGAACCACTAGACCAAGCTTCCGCCCTGGGAGGGAGATGAATCAGTCAACAGTGATTCATCTCACCAAAGAAGATGTGTTTTCCCAGGGATGGAGAAGTTCTTCCCAAACATATCAATATAGAAATGTAAAAGTTAATGAGAAGAACAGGCTGCTTGAATTCAAGAGCCATGTAGACTTTTCAATTACAAATATGTACTGTCATGTGATAGAAAAAGCAATAAATATGAACATTGTTCATGGAAATGTCTGAAAGAACTATGAAAGTTTTTAAAGATTTTAGTTGACAAATGAAACATTTGTATATATTTATAGTATACAATGTAATATTTTGATATATACACATTACAGAATAATTAAAGTTAAATAACATATCCATTACCTTACATTCTTTTTTTATCTTACATTCTTTGATGATGTTAAAAATATTATCAAAAAAGTTTTAAAATGTGCAATTTAACATATTTAAATTGAATTAACCAAGCTCTAAAAAACATTTAATGTTAAAAATTTAAACTCATTTAAGCAGAAACTTTTAAAGAATAATTTTAACCTTTGGCAAATCACAGGAGAAAAGAACTGTTGTTATAAATAAATTTGGTACAAATAACTGGCTGAGTTGGTACATTAATAAATATGAATCTGTTGTTTATTGAATGCCTACTATGTGTCATCTCTAATTTTCATAACAACCCTCAAAACAAATATTATCTGCATCTTATTGAAGAGGTATCAGAGGTTCAAGGAAGCTTAGTGACTTGTCCAAAGTAAAGTAAGCTTCAGTTCTGAAATTCAAATGTAAGCTATTCTGGTTCCAAGACAATACTGATAACACTCCACTATGTCATACTCCTCTCTCACTCCCTCTCTCTCTCAGATATCTGAAGCCTGCTGGCACTGTAAGCAATGGGTTATATGTTGTAGGCATTCAAAATACCATCAGTGAATTGTATGCTCTGTATTAGCAAGTAACAAAAATGATTTCTCTCTCTCTCTTTCTCTCTCTCATACATACACACACACCCCGCTCACACATGCACACACAACTAGTGATTGGAATGTATAAGTTTTAATAGCAAACTTGTTACTAATCCCATCCAACTTATTTAAATATTGTATTACTGTACAGTAGACTCAAATAAGGTTGTGTCAGGTTATTTTCTTACATGATTAAGAAGCAACCAAGACTAAAAGAAGCAAATCTAAGATCACTACACACATCCCTAAATTGAAGCTGCCAATCTTATCTTTAGTCAGGAAGGATCCAGGCACATTTATACCTCTAGGTTTGCAATGCTAATTTTTAACTTGCATTATCAAGTATTTTATGGCTACTGATTTATTATAAAAGATATCACAAAAAATACTGATGCAGAGAAGCATAGAGCAAGGTATGAGGAAGGGGCACAGAGCGTCCATGTCCCCCCAAGGTGTGTCACCTTCCAGCAACCTCCATGTGTTCAGCTGTCCAGAAGCTTTCTGATTCTTGTCCTTTTGAGATTTAATGGAGGCTTTATTACAAAGGCATGATTGGTTAAACTATTACCATTGGTGATCAAATTAACCTTCAGTCCCTCTCCCCATCCTGGGGTTGGATGTTGGTCCCAACCCTGTAATCCCACCTTGATTTTTCAGGTGAGCAGCCCCCACCCTGAAGCTACCTAAGGAGCTGCTGGCCGTAAGTCAATTATTAGCATACAAAAAATATCACTTTCGAGATTCCAAGGATTTTAGGAGTTGTATGCTAGGAAACAAGAATGAAGACTAAATACATATTTCACAATATCACAGTCCACCCCTTGGTCTTTGTACCCAGATCCCTTACATCAAAAGAATGTACAACTCAAAAGATACAACCACGTTACCAAAATCCCATGCAATTATTAATAATTAGTCCAGCCCATCACATTGCATGAATGTCACCCAGGGTGAGGCTTCCATTCTATCTTCTCAGGTTCCTAAAGCAGGCATGGAGGTTTTATCACACTTCTCTGATGTAAGAATTATTAGCCACTAACTTTTGTAAATCCTTTTATATAAATAAGCCTGTCAGGCTTAAGACAGTCACCAAGATCCTCAGGACCATGTGATGGTGTGGCCAGTTTGAAAAGTTTGATGGAATAAATGTGATTATATAATAAATCTCACATACTAGTATAATAATACTGACAAATATTAACGTTTATTCCTCTCAACAACCCTATAGTGTCAGTACTATTATTACTACTCATGTGTTATAAAAAGAGCATGTTTATGATATAGACACTGTGCCTTACTAAGATTTAGTAACTCAAACAACTAAGAAGTAGAGCTGATAGTCAAAGCTAGCAATGCCTGCACTTTTAACTCTCATGATTTACTGCCTCCCAATTTCCATAGACATCTACTAGATATTATCATACCATTCTAGCCCTTAAGGCCAAGCTTAATTTATTCAACATCAAAACTGCACGTTAGGCACAAGTTACAGTGTACTGACTGCTGTACTTTTAAAGTACACATAAAGAAGCATCAAATAGCTCTGACTCACTTCGAACTTACTTCAGAGTGTTGTACTGTGTTATGGCATGTTAGCAAGTCACTGAGCCAAGAACTCCTACCACTGCCCATACCTGTGTTCCCAGAAGCAACTGTCAGGGCAAACACCTGCACTCAGAGGTGTCTCTGGGAGTTGTCTGTGGCACTAACCGAAAAAAACTGGCTCAAGTTTACTTTTCCTTATTTCCATTCAGACTCTGACAGCTGACCAAACCCTAGTCTTCCCTGTTCGTCTATTCTGCTTTTAAACAAGCCTTTATTTATCTCCATCCCTGTTACAAGCTTGGTCTGTTCAGATCTCTGCCTACTGAACACACACCTTGTCTAAGCCCTAAGCCCTGTCTGTGCTGTCACGAGCCCACCATAGCTTCAGATTTTGCTTAGATTCTCAACAAAGCAGCTGACCACTGTCTGATCTAAGGTACTCTATAAGAAGGGAGAAATACAAATGAGGTCTTTTAACAAATAGTAAGGATATTAGGATTATCCTTGTCATGTTCCTTAGGATGTATTCATGGAATGGGGTAGGAAGGCAGATTCCTCTGCCAACCACAAAGCCTGCAAGCAAGTGTTATTTGAAATTTGCTATAGGAAATGAAGCCAGGAGGTGAGAAGGAAGGAAGTGGCATCCAGGACACTGATGGGATTGACTTGGGCTGGGGTGGGGAGCAGGAGATACTAGGGAAGGTTGCCAGAGAAGCTAAGCCTAAAATCTGTTTTCCAGTATGTATTGGGAGCTGAGCTTTAGGCCCTAATGAAAATATATAAACATGGGAAAATTATACTTATAATTAACTTTCACAAAAGAAAATAAAAATCTAAATATTTTATCTTTGCTTAACAAACCTATTTGTAGCTATATCACCTTTATAAATGTAAATTTCCAGGCCTAATTTATTAATAGAATGCTATCTCTCATTAATTTAAAGTGTCTGAGTATATAAATAACTTTCACAAACTAATTCAAACTAGCAAGTGTATGACACTAGTCTCGGAGATAGTGTGAAGTTTGCCTTAAAAATTGCTGCTGGCTGTCCAATAATTATACACTGTGACATTGCAGCAGGTTGGCCTCCATCTTAAATTAGAAAATGTTAAACCAGTAAAAAAAAAAAAAAAGTGATCTACCAGCATGACATCAGCCTAGCAAACGCATAAATACATTTAAACTTATTTAACTAATTGCCCCCTTGATAGCCAGGTATTTATAGCTTTAAATTGTTTAATTTTTTTTTTTTTACAATATCACTATGGGAGTCATCCTATGGTCATTCTTCCCACAACATAACAATTTATTGTAGTTACCAAGCTGGGTGTTTTGTTGCAGATGGGTTTACCCTAATGACTGCAGCTCTGCGCTAATAATTAGCATTTTAACAAAAGTTTGGTAGTGCTAGTGAATAAATAATGAATAGCAATAACCCCTGTTGCTAGCAGAAGTATAAAGACGCAAAAATTAGTGTAGATATTTGAAGTTCTTAATATAAATTCCAGGAAGCTTGGGGAATTCTTTGAAGAAAATGAGAATTTAAGAGGAAAAGTATTTCATCTTCTGACTAAACCTCAAGGACAATAGGCAAACTCCTCAATGTTATATTATTTAGATGTCAAACCCAAGTCAGGAAACATATTGCCCTCATATTCTTTGTGTTTCCCTGAAGGAGGTCAGAGATGTTGGTAGTGTCTCCCACCAACACCACCTCCCGTTCCATGTGGAATACATTTACGGAATATTTCTATGAAATTTGCATAATATCTAGAGTAATCTTTCATTTTTCAGATGAAGGGAAAGCCCAGACATATCAAGTAACTTTTCCAAATTACATAGGCAAAACTAGAGCCTAACATATCTGACTATAAATAGAATGTTTTTTCCATCATATTGTACTGTTTCATATAGAATTTACATTTTCAGACATCTTTTAGATAAAGATAAAGATTGTTATATAGATCTGGCAAAAAACATCTATCATAATTATGAGTGAACCAATCCTAAATATTGCATTGAACATGGACTAGGATACATGGTTTTATTTCTCATTTTCTGCTGAAGAGGAAGAGAAATTTTATAATTCCATACTTATTTGTATTACTTTTCACATATACTCTACTCCTTAGAACCATCCAGAAACTGAAAGCCTGGAAAACTTTTATTTTAACAGAAAACTAAATGATTTTACAATTTCTATTATGTAAAGAAGAATAATCTATGATCCGTAGACCAATAACCCAATTCTGAGCACACAGAAATCTATAGCTCCTCAGTTCCCACCAAAGACTATATTTTACCCTCAGTTCCGACCAAAGACCCTTCCTTTTTATAATAAATACCAAAACAGAATTTCACAAAAATATGTACCTGATAGTTTTTAGCAGCAAAAGGATTAGATTCCCCAAGCTTTTACACAAAGCAACAAAGAAGGATAATTAGAAAGGCATAAATTTTAAAAAAAAATCACATACAATACTTTAAATGCATGGTTATAATACCAGGTAGGATTTAGAAGGGAAATTATAGAAGGCAAAAGTGAGAAATTAGCAAAAGTGAATGTAGAAAAATCAAGAAAAGGATAAAGAGAAGATTATAGACACTTCAATCATCATAAATTAAGAGGACATAAATTGTCATAATTTTGTTGCCATAATAATTTTTGGTTATCATTTTATTCATTTCCTACCGGACTCAAATGAATTGTGTATGTATAATATTCTATGACATCACAGCAAAACTTTTTGCCTCAATATTTGAGACAAGGAAATTACTCAAATAAGAGTAGAAATTGGGGCAGAAATGAACATAGAGATGGTATCCACTCAAGCAGATACCATGATCTGGCCCATGCATCTTGCAGTAAAACTGCATGATTCTCAGGCAATGAACTCTCACAAGGAAAGAATCTCCCTCGCTGACAAGCAGGTAACTCTTTTACTTCCTGGAGAATTTCAGGATATCTATTCCAGACCCAGGAGCTACAAGCAGAAATGAGACAGAACATACTAAGATTCAGCAAGTTAGAGGCAAAGATGGAGAAGACCAACCATGGCCAAGAGAAGTAAGCAGATAGTGTAGTCAAAGCAAGAAGAAACCCAAAAACCAAAGAAGTCAGAGGTTACAATCAGGATTCCAGGGTAGATAGCTAGCAGGGAACAAAGGATAACAACCCAGGCAGAAGTCCCTTGCAGGGCACACAAGACCCCTCATAACCTGACCCTCATTTGTCTCCTCAGCTGCATGCCTCAGTGATACTCACACTGTCACAGTTCTGTGCCTCTGATGGGCATGCCCTTTGCCAGCTGATCCACCAAGAAATGTTAACCCTCCTTCAGAATAGAGTTCAATATCACCTCTACAAAGAAAACTGCCTTGAATGTTCCAAGACTTGGGCACTCCACCCTAATGTTCCCAATGTACTTTATGCACACCACCGTTATAATGCATCATATGTTTTAAACTCTGATGGGCCAGCTGCCCCATCAGCTAAAATCTTCATGACAGCAGACACTGCCTCTTAATTATTGATTTTCAAAACAGCCAAAACGTAGTGCCTGATATACTACAAACTCTCAAATATTTGAATAAGTGAACACCTCTATAAAAACACTTACGTTCTAAAATAGTCATTTCTTTTCTGCCTTTTCCCTGCATATAGGAGCTATCATATTTATTCTTCCCCCCCTCCCCCCCCCTCCCGGCACTTAGCTCAAGTTCTGGCAAAGAGCATGTGCTCCATAAATATTTAACAAATTAATAAATGAATGAAAATTTCTTCTCCTTCAACTGTTTATATAGACCAAATCAAAGAAGAGTGATATAGACAGGAGTTCCAAAATGTGCTTTGAATATGGAAATGACTATGGCCATGTAAGACACATAGCAATTTACTTTTTTTTTTTTTTTTTTTTGAGACAGTCTCACTCTGTTGCCTGGGCTAGAGTGCCGTGGCATCAGCCTAGCTCACAGCAACTTCAAACTCCTGGGCTCAGGCGATCCTCCTGCCTCCGCCTCCCAAATAGCTGGGACAACAGGCATGCACCACCATGCCCGGCTAAATTTTTCTATATATTTTAAGTTGTCCAGCTAATTTCTCTCTATTTTTTTAGTAGAGACAGGTTCTCACTCTTGCTCAGGCTGGTCTCGAACTCCTGAGCTCAAATGATCCACACGCCTCAGCCTCCCAGAGTGCTGGGATTACAAGCATGAGCCACCGCGCCCGGCTGCAATTTACTATTAATAGCTGTGTCTCCTCAGTCAAGTGACAATCTCTCTATGCCTTGGTTAGTATCATTAGCCTCAAACTGGGGAAAATAGTACTTAGTGTTCTTAATAACAATAGTTGTTGATGAATAGGAGTTTTTACCATATAGGAAACACTATCAGTATTTGTTGCTGCTTCTGCTACTGCTCTTGTGAGAGTTCTCAGCTGGCAAGGAAAATTTAAAAATGAGAGAAAGTGAATGGTTATACAGCAAGCAGAATCAATGTTTTTTCTCTTTACAAAGCAAAACAAAGAATTGACCATAAGAACAAGAGAAGCAATCAGAAGTCTCAGCGATAAAACTTACTAGCCACCTTTGTTCAAGTCATTTACCATTCTGTATCTCAGGGATCATCTATTTAATTTATTCAGTTGATGTTTACTGAGTAACTACTATGCAAAACACTAGCCTAGCGGTACCGTGGTGAACATTACAGACATGAAGCTTACAGAGTAGTGAACCCAATTCCTTTCACTTCTCAAATGAAAGTGTAAATTCAGACAGTAAAAATAAGACTGCCATCTCCTAAGGACTTTTGCAGATTACTTCCAAAAAAATCATGCCCACTTCTCTCTGCTATTGGGACCTACTGCATTGAACCGTAGTTGCTGATGTGAATATGGCATATTTTCCAAATGTGCTGTGACAGGAAAGTTAGAAAATTGCTAGATTAGATGTTCTGTGCAATTCATACCCCAGTTTTAGTAACACAACTAAATCCTACCGTAAGTTGATTATTCTAAGGCATTATTGCCCTGAAACCACAGGGCATGCAACTACCAACTCATAAACAAGTGTTATTGATCATAAGAAAGATGAAACTAAGAAAACAGATAAAATAATAAAAAACCCATCTTTTCTCCTGGCAAAACAATTCAAAGTATCTATCCTTTTCTGAGTGGATGAGTTTTTCCTTCTTCACAAATACATATGCACAAAAAAATTATAAAGAAAAGTAACCTAATGGTCCACATCATAGAGGAGTCAGTTGTACAAAACACAGTGAAAATAAAACAAGCCTATGAAAACATAGTAATGGTTTAAGTGGAGCAAAAGATGTTTAGGAGTCAGGAACCAATTATATTAGCAAGTCATATGCTAAGAAAAGCCAGCATTGTACTCAGTGTAGAAGCTGGGGGAAAAGCTATTCAATTAAGTGATACTCATCAAAATAATCCCATGTGCATGGGAGCTGGGCAGTAAGAACATTCACTCAAGAAAACAATAGTTATCAGAAAAAGTAATGTGGGAAAAAACAACTTAAATTTCTAATATATGCACAAAGTACAGCGAGGCCTAAAGAAAGATCAGGCATTTTTCAAATGATTGATATGATTAAAGTTAGAAAAGTAAAAGTCCAACCACTGAGAAGCAAACAAGTCAACAGAAAAATTATGTAGTTCCATGGATGTTCGGACAAGTGTCTTAGAGCTTTTTCTTTGCATACATGGCTCTGTTTTACCCAATATGCATATAGGCTCTGTTTTACCTCAAAAAAATTGTCTGAAAATAGGATGAAAGTTACTTTCAACAAATCTAAAATACCAGCAAATTCTATTATTAATAAGTTTTGCAGAGCCTTTTAATTATACTAATAAAGTAGAGACGCTTTGCTTTCAAAATGATAGCACTTAAAAACATAAGTATAAATACTAAGACTTCCATCAAGATAAAATGAAGTGAATGAAGACCAAAAACCCTTTCTCCCAATTTGTAAAACATATTTTTAAAAATACCTTCAATGTATATGTGTATACATATAAACCTACACACATAGATACTTCCTAAAATTAATAATAAAAAGTTAATATGGGCCAGAATCATGCACAACTTTCCACAAACTTCCACACAGATTGAAAAAGATTTAGAAAAGGCACTATTATCTCACCAATAGTCTGCATCCTAAAATAAACTACAGAACCAGGAGGTGAGTAAGGGACGGCCTCCATCCACTCCTCCAGTGTCCCCAACAAGCAGAGGCATTGGCTGGAGACTGCAAAACCCGTCTGCCATTTATTGCCTCACCTCTGGGTCCAGTAACCCACAGAGGACTTGCTGTGAAACAGATTCTTCACACATTGCTGATAGAGGTATAAATTAGAAACTCCTTCCAGAAATTTATCTAGCGATGTTTCAAGCAAGAGTCTTAAAAAATGTTCTTAGCCTTTCATACAATAAACTCAAATCTGGTTATTGCTCTCGAGAAAGAATCCTAAGTATGGGAAGGAAACCCCATTTACTGAACATGACAAGCAACTGGAAATTACATAGATATGCACTGTTATGTAAAGTCTACCTTATGGAATATCATGTGCCCATTTAAAGTTAAATGCATGTGTTTATGTACATGTATAGAGATATAGATATACAGACATGCAAGTAAACTAAGGAAGATGCAAAATTATTCATAATATATATTTCTACCTGTAACAACTCCAGCTGTGGAACAGACTGGCTACTCTAAGTCCTTAAACAGCTTATCAAGCTTCTATAACTAATGCATAGCACATCTCATGCCCATTCACTTTTGTCACCTTCAAAAACCAAACCTCCCAGCCCCACTATTGTCAACCACCTAGTTGTCTCCGTATGACTCTGTAGAGCCCAGTCTGAACCCAAGTCCCACCTCTGCCTGCCTTTCCAAACTTTCCCTCCACCTTCTTCCTCCATCCTGCTGCACTCTGGAGACACCTGTCTTCCTAACAGCCCTCTCCAGTAGGAGCTGCAATTTGGCTCTCACCACTCATCCCTCAGAACTGAGTGACCACACTCCATGCTCTCCGTTGCCATTTATGTCACACCCTCTGTCCCCTACAAACTCCCCGTTATCACCAGCAACACCCCACATTAACACCTTATACTTCATGGTGAAAACAGATGTAAGTAGATGAAATCTATACCTTTCCATCATCGATTCCACTAACTTACCTGTATTCCTGCACTTCCCACCTTCCTGGCCAAGTGCAGCCCAATCCCTCCGCTTGGACTCTGCGTCCCATCTTGCCTTCTCAAGGACTCTGTTCATGCAATTCTCTCCCGCATCAGTTTCCCCTCTACTGCACCATTCCCACTGGCATACGAACATGCCTTCATATAAAATACATAAGCTGTTTAAGGACTTAGCGTGGCCAGTCTGTTCCACAGCTGCAGTTGTTGCACATTGTGAATATATATTATGAATAACATATATTATTCATCTTGGGCTTTCATCTCCAACATTCCACTGAAATAGGAAGGTCGTCAGTGACTTCTGTCCTGCCAAGACATCTCAGCAGCATTGAACATCACTAGCTATCTCCTACTTTTTGAAACACTTTCTGCTCTAGGCTTCTGAACACCGCACTTGCCCAATTTCCCTCTTTCCTCACTGGCCACTCCTTCTCCATCTCCTTTACGGGCTCCTCACCTTCGAGCAGATTGCTAATTGTTGGAATGCCCAAGGCCTGTGTGCACAGACTTCTCTACCTACAGCCTCTGCCTGAGGGAGCCCATCCAATGCCATGGCTTTAAATACCTCATCTGTAAACAGGATAACTCAAACTTTTTGCCCCTATCCCACACAATGGTATTATCTCTATCTACATATTCAGCAGGAATCTTAAATGCAAATGGGTGAGAATAGAACTGCTGATTCCCACCTCTGTAAGCAGCTCCCCACCCCCACCCCCAAACATTTTCCATCTCAGGATAGGGAAATGATGACCATCTAGGTGCTCAGGCCAAAAACCTAAACATGATCTTAACTCTTCTTTCAACACCAAATGCAATAATTCACCAATAAGTTCTCTCAGATCGACCTCTAAAATGCATGCAAGCTCCAGCAATTTTGCATATCTCCTCTCTTCTATCCTAGGCCGGACACCATTATTCCTCACCTGGCCACTGAAACAATCTCCCATCTGGTTTCTGTGTCTCTGTTCTTGCTCCTCTGCAGCCCATTCACCATATAACAGCCAGAGTGATCTTTCTAAAGCATATCTATGATCTTATGATTCCCTACTGACTTCAGGTCACTTAAAGCAGGATAAAACCCAGGATCTTTACAATGACCTACAAGGACCTTAATGATCTGGTCCTGCTTTCTTTCCTCTGTCCTCATTTGTTTTGCTCTCCCCTTTTCTTGCTATGATTCAGACACACTTTTTCTTTCTGTTCCTTGAAACTGCCAAGTTTCTTCCAAGGTCAGGGTCTTGGCATTTATTGTTCCTCCAGCTGGGATTGCTCTGCTCTCACAAGTTAATAAGACCTCAAATTTATCGAGATCTAATATGTGCCAAGCCTTACTCTAAGAGTGTTGCACGTATTAACTCATTCATGCTAGTCTCGGTCCTTCAGAAGTAGATGCCAAAATGGAATCAAACATGTGAGAAACTATCTAGGGGGAATATCTGTAAGAAAAAGTGGGAAGGGAGTAGGGGGAAGCTTGGAGAGCCAGTCTGATCCCAGGTGAAGGGAAGAATGGAGGAAGAGAAGGATGAATATATCTTAAATTGTCACACATTTCTTTAAAAAGTTCGCCAAGGCTCCTCAAGCCAAAGTAACATTTGGGGGAGTCCAATGTCTCCTAGGAATGGTTCTGCCTCAGTATCCCTGTCACATTCAGTCACTGGCTGGGAGCACCCCATGGGAAGTGTTAGCTTAGTGCAAATGCAGTAATGGGCTTCGGAGCACAGCAGCTGGGGCTGTCAATCAATGGCACTCCCTGGAGTCAGAGATCCGAGAGGCACGTTCTCCTGGGCACCAACCATTTCCTTCAATTCTTCCCAAGAAGGATGTACTAGCCCCATTTACAGAGCAAATGAAACACAGATTAGCTTCACCCATTTAGCAGGTAGCGGGGTCAGGATTCTGATCCAGGTGGTCTGGCTCCAGAGACTTTATTTTTAATCTGTATTCCCCTCAGGTCACACCCCAAATGTCACCTCCTTGAGAAGAAGTTCCTCGAAAAAGCAGGCCTCGCCCTCTCCCAAATCATTGCTGTATTTTATCTTCCTGGCACTTTTAGTACCTAAACTTATCCCATTTGTTTTACCTATTAAATTGTCTGTTTTCCCAGACAGAAGACAGAGGAGCTACTGATAGATTTGATTCAGCTGAGAAAAGTGAAAGGGGTGGGGGTGGGGGGTTATGAGGGAGAGAGAGGAGCTAGGAATGAGTCCCAGATTCCTAACTGTAGTAACTGAGTGCATAACAAGAGGAAGATTAACTGTCTTCATCGAGCAATCCAAACCAAAACATCAGGAAAAATCGTGAGCATGTTTCTATTAAAATCAAGAACAAGTTTAAAACCCCACTCTTACCTCTATTATTTCAGATTTTTCTAGAGGCTCCAATACTGTAAAGCCAAAAACTTTCACAAGTATAGCTATTGGAAAGGAGGAGAAAAGGGATCATAACTTCCTGGTGATCTATTATCTATTAGTGAAATCCAAGAGAATTAAAAAAAGGAAAAAGAAAAAGAAAAATACATGAAGAATTGAGAGTTTTCCTAAATATCAACATAACCATTTAGAAGTACAATAGAGAAAAGATTGCAGTCACAATGCAACTATATATATGTGTGTGTGTATATGTATGTATAATATGTGTATATGTATATATATTGTGTATATATATAAAATAACCAGTAATAAAATTAACCAAAAAGTATAAAATCTCTATGAAGAAGGCTACCAAATTTTACAAAAGAATTTTAAATGCTATTAAAATACACAGAGAGCCCATGGGTTCCTGAATAGATTCACTTAATACTATAAAGATGTAAAGTCTTTTTAAATCAGTTTATAGTTTTACCATATTCACAATGTAAACACTAAGAGAAATTGTTTCACAACTTGATAAATGAATTATCAAGTTCTTTGGAAGACTGAATAAGTAAAAATAACAAAGAAAATTTTTAAAGAAGAGCACTGAGGATGCAGTTGTCCTACCAGATCTGAAAATGTGTCATAAAGCAATAGTAATTCAACCATCAGCAGCAGAGTTCTATAATGAGAATTGACAGTCAAATTAATGAATCACATAAGATATACAAAAATATCTAGTCTATTTTATAGCATACATAAAATTTTTTACATGAAAATATGGCCACACAAATTGGCAGAGGAAATCAACAAATAGTATTCATTGGAAAGAGTAAAGGCAGATGGTTCTCTCAGGGCTCACACTCAATAACTTTCAGAAAGAGCCAAGTTAAAGAAAAATTAAAAAACAAATAAAAGTAAAAATAATATCTGATCTCATTAAAGAGAGGTGCATTTATAGCACAGAATACTATAAAGGTATTAAAGTCATCTTTTCAAAAAATATTTTAAAACTTTAGAAAACATTTAAGTGAGAAAAATAAAATTATAAAACAATACAAGGAAAGGTCTTTATTGAAGTGATCATCACCAGAGTCTTCATGACTGCAGAGGGAAACAAAAATCATCAACATATGAAAATACTCCTTCATTAATTGACCACTTAAATAGTAATTAATATTCCTTTCTAGTCACTATGCCTGACCATTCTGAAAATTATTTTTGACCAATCACAGCTACTAAACAGATGTTATGTATCAGCTGGGAAAATTAGTCACTAAGAAAATTAGTGACTAAGAAAATTAGTGAAGCCCTCAAATAGTTTTGCAAGAATGATAATACAGGCACACCTTTGAGATATTGCAAGTTTGGATCCAGACCACTACAAGAAAGCAAATATCACAATAAAGTAAGTCACTTGGATTTTTTTTTTGTTTCCTAGTGCATATAAAAGTGATGTTTACACTATATTGTGTAGACTATAGTCTATTCAGTGTGAAATAGCATTATGTCTAAAAAAATACATACCTTTATTTAAAAATACTTTACTGCTAAAAAATGTTAACGATTACCTTAGCCTTCAGCAAGTCATAACCTCTCTGCTGGTAGAGGGTCTTGCCTCAATGTCGATGGCTGCTGACGGATCTGGACGGTGGTTGTTGAAGGTTAGAGTGTCTATGGCGATGTCTTAAAATAAGACAACGATGAAGTGTGCTGCATCAATCGACTCTTCCTTTCAAGAAAGGAAGTTTAATAGCATTTTACCCGCACTAGAACTTCTTTCAAAACTGGAGTCAAGCCTCTCAAACCCTGCGACTGGTTAATAAATTAAGTTTATGTAATATTTTAAATATTATGTTGTCATTTCAACAATGTTTACAGCATCTTCACCAGGAGTTGGTTCCACCTCAAGAAACTACTTTCTGTTGTGGCTATTGTTGTCGTATAAAGTTTTTGTTGATTTCAAAATATTAAGGAAGTACAAATGTTTTTGGTTACATGGATTGCTTTTGTGACGCCTGAGTCATGGCTGTAAGTGTGCCCATCACCTAAATAGTGTTCACTGTACCCTTTAGGGTACCCTGGGTTCACTGTAACCTTTCATATCTACCTGTATGTCTCCATCAGAGCTCTTTGGTAAGTAGTAGGTACATTATCAATAAGCAGTAATATTTTGAAAGGAATCTTTTTATCTGAGCAGTAGGTCTCAATAGTGGGCTTAAAATATTCAGTAAACTGTTACAGTGCCAAGTGCGAGAAAAGACCACCCAGTCTGAATTAAATCGAATTTACAAGCCTTTATTAGCTGGCCAGCGACTGTTCCTGTCTTGCCAGACACAATCACAAAGAACAGCCCCGAGCTGTAATGGCAGAAAGCTTTTATACTATTTTGGGTTGGGGGCTCCGTGACTAGAGGCACATAATGAGGTCAGGGCCTATGTAACTAGAGGCACATAAGTAAGGGTATTGTTTTCTACATTTTATCATGTCTTTCCAGATGGCAGAAGCCCCAGGTCGGCCTTGAGCCCCTGCTCCAAGAACTATCTCAAAGCAAGCTGTTTACAGAAGCAGATAGCGTCAGTTAGTCTAGGGTACAGTAAGAAGTTACAACATGTGGTTGGCAGAATATGCATTCAGTTACAAGTGGATTTCTTTGCTTTCTTCTACAACCAGAACCTTATTTTAGCTGACCTCAACATAAACCATGCTGTAAATAGATGTGCAGTCATCCAGACTGTGTTGTTTCATTTATAAAGCATAGGCAGAGTATATTTAGCATAAATCTTAAGGGCTTTATGATTTTTGGAATGGTAAATGAGCATTGACTTCAACTTAAAGTCACCAGCTGCATTAGCCCCTAGCAAGAGAGTCGGCCTGACCTTTAAAGCTGTGAAGCCAGATGTTGACTTCTCTTCTCTAGCTATGAAAGTTCTAGATGGCACCTTCCTCCAATAGAAGGCAGTTTTATTTACATTGAAAATCTGTAACAACTTCATTAATGATCATATCATACTTGCTGCAGCTTCTACATCAGCACTTGCTGCTTTGCCTCGCACTTTCATGTTACAGAGACGGCTTCTTTCCTTAAACCTCATGAACCAACTTCTGCTGGCTTTCAACTTTTCTTCTGCAGCTTCTTCACCTCATTAAGTCTTCATAAAGTTGAAGAGAGTTAGGGCCTTGCTGTGGGTTAGGCTTTGGCTTGAGGAAATGTGGTGGCTGGCTTGATCAATCCTGACCACTCAAACTTTCTCTATATCAGCAATAAGGCTGTTTCACTTTCTTATCATTTGTGTATTCACTGGAGTAGTACTCTTAATTTCCTTCACTAACTTTTCTTTTGCATTCATAGCTTGGCTAACTGTTTGATGCAAGAGGCCTAGCTTTCAGCCTACCTAGGCTTCGACAGGCCTTCCTCACTAAGCTTACTCATTTCTAGCTTTTGATTTAAAGTGAGAGACGTGTGGCTCTTTCTTTCACTTAAGCACTTAGAGGCTACTGTAGGGTTAATAATTGGTTAATCTCAATATTGTTGTGTTTCAGGGAATAGGGAGGTCTGAAGAGCATGAGAGAGATGAGGAAATGGCCAGTTGGGGGTATAATCAAAACACACACATTTATCAATTAAGTTTAAAGTCTTATATAGGTGGGGTTTGTAGTATCCCAAAACAATTACAATACTAACATCAAAGATCACTGATCACAAATCACCATAACAGATATAATAATAAAAAGGATTGAAATATTGCAAGAATTGCCAAAACGTGACACAAAGACATGAAGTGAGCACATGCTGTTGGAAAACTGGTGCCAATAAACTTGCTCAACACACGGTTGCCACAAACCATCAATTTGTAAAAAATGTAACATCTGCAAAGTGCAGTAAGCAAACTGAATTCAAATGAGGCATGCTTATATTTAAGAAGTAGGAGATGTGATGACAATTGACAACTTTGCTGGAAAAGTAAAGCTAAAAAAAACTAGTTAATGTCTTTTCTTTTTTTTTTTAATTTAAAGGATATTAAGTAGTTTATTAAATCTCTAGAAGGCATGGTAAACTAGATTGGAGTCCAACACCCAGAAACAATGCCCAAAAGCACACTGCAGGGGTAATCAAGAGAAGATAACATTGATGCAGACACTTGACACTAGCTGCCACGTTTGGCACCAAGCGTAAAACTTAAACTGTACATTAGACACCACCTCTTCCCTGCTGCCACCATAACCACACCATAGAGAGCTTTTTTTCTTTTTTTGTAATTATTTTTAGTATTTCAGCATAGTACAGGGGTACAAATGTTTAGGTTATATATATTGCCTTTGCCATGCCTGAGTCAGAGCTACAAGCGTGTCCATCCCCCAGACAGTGCACACTGCACCCATTAGGTGTGAATATACCCATCCCCTCCTCCTGACTCCTCCCCCTCCTACCTGCCCAACATCCGACGAATGTTTCTACTATATGTGCACATAACTGTTGATCAATTAATACCAACTTGGCCAGGTGCAGTGGCTCACACCTGTAATCCTAGCACTCTGGGAGGCCGAGGTGGGCGGATTGCTCTATGTCAAGAGTTCGAAACCAGCCTGAGCAAGAGTAAGAGCAAGACCCTGTCTCTACTATAAATAAAAAGAAATTAATTGGCCAACTAATATATACAGAAAAAATTAGCCGGGCATGGTGGCGCATGCCTGTAGTCCCAGCTACTTGGGAGGCTGAGGCAGCAGGATTGCTTGAGCCCAGGAGTTTGAGGTTGCTGTGAGCTAGGTTGACGCCATGGCACTCACTCTAGCCTGGGCAACAAAGTGAGACTCTGTCTCAAAAAAAAAAAAAAAAATTAATACCAACTTGATAGTGAGTACATGTGGTGCTTGTTTTTCCACTCTTGTGATACTTCACTTAGTAAAATGGGCTCCAACTCCATTCAGGATAATACAAGAGGTGCTAGTTCACCATTGTTTTTTTGTGGTTGAGTAGAACTCCATGGTGTATATATATATATACTACATTTTTAAAAATGTCTTCTTTTTCATTAAGAATGAATTTACAGGTAGAATTAACATGCATTGTAAAATAATGTTTATAAAGTTTTTTTCATTTTCATTTCCATTTTTAACATAAAGTGCCAATCAAACCTTTTTCCCACTGTGGTTGGCAGAATTCTAAGATGGCCCCATAAATCCTGCCCCCATTGTACATACCTGTATAGTGCCCTCCCCATGAGTTGAGAAAGACTTTTGAATATGACAGGACAGTTCTCCCATGATTATGTTACACCCTATGGCAGAATAATTTTGTGGATGAATTAAGGTCCTAATCATTTGACAATGAGTTAATCAAAAAGGAAATTATCTTGGGTGGGCATGACTTAATCAGGTGAGCCCTGAAAGAGGTTGGAGAGATTGGAATTGTGAAAGAGATTGTCTAGAAGCCTTGAAAGAGAAACTGCCATTTTGTAAAGAGGGTTGTGTGACAGGGAACAGCAAACAGTTTCTAGAAGTTAAGAATGGCCCCCAGTGGACAGCCAGCAAGAAAGCAAGAACCTTAGCCTTATAATTGCTAGGAATTAGGTTTCACCAATAACCAATGGGCAGGAAAGAGAACCTCAAGCTGCATGTGAAATCGCAGCCCCATCTGACACCTGCATATACCCTGGTGAGACCCTGAGCAGAGAATCCAGTGAAATATGCCCAGACTGTAGACCCGCAGAAACTGAAATGATACATACGTGTTGTTTTAAGCCACTGAGTTTGTGATAATTTGTTACACAGCAATAGAAAACTAATAGCCCCACAATGGACTATGACATTTTAATCCCCAGTTCAGGCATATATTCATATTAGGTGTCACTTTTCTGGTACCAGTTACCATGGATAATAACTTATGTATTTGAGTGATTATTTGATAATTGTCTGTCTTTCCATGAGATTTCAAGCTCTGTAGGGGGCAGAAACTACATCTGTTTTGCTCACCATTATAGCCTCCGAGGTGGCACATGGTAATTACTCAATACATGTGTTAAATGAATGTTCTCATTATTTGCTTTCACATCTCTCATGAGCCCCTGGAAGTATCTGTTACTAGAAAAAAGAGGGAGAAGGAAATTTCCTTGCATCCCCTCTTTAAAGAATATATAGCATGTCTATGAAAATCTGGAGAAAACAAGATGCAAGAGACTTGTCTAGTATCCTACAATCAGGAAATGGCTTGCCCTTGGGAAGGCACAGAGCTACCTTGAGTAAAGAGGCCAATAAGGCCAGGCTCCAAAAAGCAGCTTCAGCAGGTCACAAAAGTTTTTGCCTGTATTCCCAGCTACTCAGGAGGCTGAGTAGAGATGGGGGGTATTGCTCGTGCCCAGGAGTTCAAGGCCAACATAACAAGACCCAGCTCTAAAAAATAATAATTTCTTTTAAAGCAGCTTCAGCTATGAGCCTAAAGCCACCTTTTACACACGCGTCAGCCCTGCGTCAATTCATTACCTGCCTCTACAGCTCCTCACAGCTGGGTATCTGTTCTCAGGTCACGAAGACTCCACCCCGTGTCCCTCGAAGACAATCTGCCTTCTTCCAGGCACAATGTCAATTGCCTCAGCCCATTGGTCTGGACGAAGTATGGGATGCTGCTCAGGAAGTGTCCTTTTTTGTCCATTCCTTGCCCCCACAGGGGCCTTTGAGCTGTTCTTGCCGCCCACCTCCACCATCTCCACGCAGGACTTCCCGCCTCATACGCTGCAGCTCCCAGGCAGGGGCTTTTCCCTCAAGTCCCATGAAGCTGTCCGATGCTGCCATTCCCTGGAGCCCCATCTGTGAACTCTCACCTGGTTGCCTGTCGGCTGATTCTTGTGTCCTCCTCCAGCCTGGGCTCCAGCCTGGGCTCCAGACAGAAACCCTGAGTCAGTGGCGGCCTCCGTCACAGCTGAGCTGCCCACTACACTCTGCGTCTTGCCGGCTGTCAGGCAGGCCTGCACCCCAGCCGGTTCCCACCACCGTGCCATGGAAAATGGGTCTCCTTTTCCCTTCCCATACTCCTCTTTCTTCCAGGAAGAGCCAGAAGATGTGCAGACTTCCCATTTCACATCTAGCTCTGGTATCATAAGGCATCTCTTAAACCAAGGAATGTTCTTACATATGGACCTCCGTAAAGAATTTGTTTGAGACACATTTTAAATCTATATTTATTTAACCTAAAATTACAGGGGTACTTATTCCCAACCTGCTTTATCTCATTGCCCTATGACAAATACTGCCTCATAAACACTTTATATTGGAATGATATTTAAATTTAACATAGATAGATTGATAGGTAGATATATAGAGAGATGCTTTCACTGTAGGCATTTCTTTATTATCTTTAAAAATAAAATTCCCAGCTTTATTAAAAGTATTTTTGAACATTTTTTTTCTCAAGACATTTAACCAGCAATAAGAATAAAAGACAGCTCAAATAAATCTGTTAGCAAGCTTCTTCTGGACACATGTCATATTCTTTTACATAATAATGTCAGTTAGATAAATTGGTTTGTGTATACATCACATCCACACAGTGAAATATCTAGTTTTATAGCAATTAGTTGCCTTCAATACTGTTAATATTTAATGAATTCAACCTAAGGCATCTTTAGTTAATCAAAATATGAAACTGTTACTCCCTCTATAACTACTATATATAAATCACCTTATAAAATATTTATATGAAAGCTATATGTGTAGGTTTTTCCTTCCATGGTCAATTAACCCCCAGTCATCTATTAATTTTATTTGATGAAACTCACCACAATTTAAAAATAAATTTTAATGGTTTTTAACATAAAAATACCTTTCATATCCATTACTTCAACATATTAATGTACTTTTTCTCCTTTCGGTAAACAAGATATTATCCTTGACTATTATGAACTAGATTTGCCTGTGCCTACTGGAAATTTTAAAGACACATATGCACAATGATTCTCAGCCTTACTATACGCTAGACTTACCTGGGGAGCTTTAGAAAGACACAAAGTCCAGGTTGCCAGCAGAAATCACAATCCAAGTCTTCCAAAGCATTAGCATTTCTGAAAACTCCTCTGGTTATTCTAATGTGCAACCAGGCTGGAGACTGCAGTCACACGGTATGACTACAGGCGTGAAGATGAAGGTGAGGTGTGAGATAGTGCAGGAAGAACACAACAGCTGGAAAGGAGACTCCTTAGGGCCGGCCGGGGACCAGGCTCAGGTTTCCGCACAGGGCACCCTGGGGCTCTTCTGCAGACTCAGACACGCTCACAGGGGAGATGAGAGCCATTTCCTACCCTGGTCTCCCGCCACTGTCTCCAGATATAGATGCGGCAGCAGGCTCCACCTGCACAAGTTGGGGTGCAGGTTGGAAGATGGTGATTTAGGTTCTTGAACAGCTTGTCCCACCTAATACATCATACATTTTACATTTACAACAGGACGTATGATTTGTTCTGGAGAAGCATTTTCTTAACTTGTTTATACAGTGACATCCTACCTGGATCTCTCTCTCCCTTTCTCTCTCTCTCTCTCTCTCTCTCTTTCTGTCTGTCACACACACACATTTCCATCACATCTACTTGGAGGAATTTTTTCATTTATTTTTCTGACCAGAAGATACTGTAAATTGGTATATTGGAATATGAATAAGCATATTTATGGAAATGCTCTTGGGGTATCTCACACTCCCTTTTTGCATTTTCCCCACTACAGCCCCCTTTACCAAGTGTCATACTAGAAAACAAATTTTCCTTGAGGCCATGGTGTTTTATTATGAAAATGGAATAAAAACTCTGAAAACAAAATGATCCTTTCTAATTTAGTGAAAAATGTTATTTTTTATTGTTTTCTGTGTTTTTCAATATAAAAGTAATATAAAAACTTGAAATTAGTGTAAAAAGTAAGGTGAAAACTTTAAAAATAGTTCATAAGAGTAAAGTGTTTTTCTTGACTTGTCAGGCTTAACTGTAATTTAAAGGTAAACGTAAGAAGAAAAAGGAAATTTATTGACTTCCATTCATTTAACCCACGTTTTTAGAATTAAATTGTCAATATTAATTGTAACAATAAGAACATCAACAAATAATGTTTTCACAAACCAACTGCAGGGTTTTGCCCAGGTTTTGCTTCACAAGGCCCCAAACTGAAAAGTGGCGTGAGTTAAATACAACTCACATGGCAGTTAATGTGTTAAGTTAATGTGACTTGATAAGAGTCATTTACCCACTAATATGTGCTGAGTTTGCTGTGTTGCCCCTTTAGACTCTAATTGTGGAACTATGGATTTTGTCCCTCTTTTACAATGATCTATGCAAGCAGAGTTTCCTTTGGATGGACAGTCCTTCCCGGCATGATTGCAGCAGCCCACAATAGAGAGCTGCTTGAAGGAAAAAAATTAACCTTTAACCTAGCTCAGTTGCTCCATCTAGAAAACTGAAGAAGATTCTGTGGATGTTCTAGTGCCTTTGCTTCATGCCACCGCTCCCAGAACTACCTCTCTTAAGTCGCCCGATTAAAAAGTACGTTACACAATGTAGAAAATGAGAGTGTGTGAAGAAAGGAGCAAGAGATTATCAAACTTCATTTTCAAATATTTCCCTCCTACAAATATTAGGCTAAAGAAAACCACTTTAATTAGAAAAACTCATGGGAAAACTCAAAATAAGCACTATGGAACACTGTTTGCAGAGAGATTTTTCTCCAGGTGTGAAGCTTCTATGTCAATAAATGAAGACAAAGAGAACTTCTGGGATGCATTGCTACTGATGTCTTACCAAAGACTAGGGGATGGGGCATTTTAGAAGGGAAATAGGATCCACTTTTACTAGAACAGCAACTTGGTCCAAATGTTTAATCATGTTTACCTATTTGTTTTACTTCAAATCTTAGCTTATTTGGGTTACGTAATGCTTTTTTCCCATATGCCACATCAGCCTTCCCTTTTCTTCTTTCCCTAATAAATAAGTTCTCCCTCTATATTCCTTCTATGCTCTAGGATAAGCTAGCATCCTAGTAGGTGATAGCCATGTGGACATTCATTCATTGTTCAGAAGTAAATGCATTTCTAAGTGCTTTGTGCATCACCAAGCATGCTATAGCTGATGGGTGTCTCCATCCTTAACCTTTGACTTACAACTTGCAAAACTGCTATCATAAAAAAGAATATTCTTTAAACTCTCATATGTACTTTGATTAATACATATTTCAAAAGGAACCTGCAAATTGAATTATCTGCCAATTTAGAAGAAATTCTCATCCAAAACTGTATATGTGTTAAAATATATATGTGTGTATGTATATATAATATTCACACACACTTTTACACGTTTTCTAATTTCTTCCCATCAATTAATATTTATAAGCATATTAATTTGAAAGTCAATCTGAGACAGGGATACGATTTCCAGATAAGACAACACAGATGGTGGCATGCATTCTTGCAGACTATTTTTATATTGACTCTCTTACAGGCAATCTGTTTTATCAGCTTTCCAATGGGTCCATAGTATAAAGAACTCCAAAAAAGAAAAGTCCACGATTCTAAAAACACTTGGCTGTGAACAGACAGTGAGCATAGCTTCTCCCCTTGCCAAGTCTCTGGGATGTAAAAAACTGAGAATATAGCCCAACATTTCCTTCCCCATCCTGTTTAAGAACCTTGTTACCGTATTGCTAGATGCTGATGTAGTCACTACCAAACTGACTCTGACAAAGCACATACGTGAGCTTTGGGCTAAAAGAATAATGGAAGTTTGCTACAGGGTATGATAAAAATGTACTAGGCATAAGAGCCGTGTAATCAAGGAATGAATTAACAAACAAGATGACACAAAACAAGCAATATCACGGGGTCAAGGTTCAGGAACAATCTGGCTGCATATTGTTATCTGGAAATGATCACAAGTAGACCAGACACAAAGCCTATTTGTTAGCAGTAGATATAGTAAATGAATATGTAATTACTAGGGTAACATCAAGAGGACAGCCAGCTTCATGTCTAACCATTAATGATCGGTAATAAAAGCGGCAGTGTTTGTTCAGTGGGGTGGGGGGAGCAGTTTTCTGTTGAGGAGAACACAGCATATTTAGTCAAAAGCCATTCATCTGTGCAGGATGGTGCCAATCTTGCCTAATTCAAAATAAATGAGTCTAGGGCTAAGCTGTGATTTTAGTCATTAAAGATGACCTATGTCAACATGTCCAGGCTTTGAATTTTGAACTGAGGTAACACAAAGGCAAAGAAAACACATGAAATAAAAATATGAAAGCTTTACTAGAGATTCTGGGTTAGTGTCATTAACTAGAAATAATACTAGCACCTAGGTTCACACGCTAACAGTTTTAATGTCACTATTTTCTAGACAAGAAGATTGAGCTCTGTTAAATAGCTAAATAATTAAAGAAGTTATTAGAAAGCCATTTTGCCATTTAAATAAGTAACTCAATTAGTAGGCAAGCTGAGCTCAGTGTAATTGTGATATGCACAGGAAACTGAAATGAATTTTATTGGTTAGGGAAAATGTTCAAACTAAATATTAACTCTATGGCTCCTTGAATTTCAACAAGTATCTGTAAAAGTAGGAACATAATACTGTGCTGTGGTATAACAAAAAAGTCAAATTTTTACAAAAAGTTTAGAAAGGAGTCTGTCCACATAAATTAGTATTTTATTTAAATTATGTAACTCAACCTAACTCTAATAACATTTGGAGGAAAATTTTTTTAATTCAAGAAAATTGCCATACACTGTCTAAAATTGCTCATATTAGTGGCAAATTCATGGCACTTGAATTAGATGATCAACTGCCAGTTGAATTAGATGATCTCAAAACATCCCACCCCAACTTTCATGGTTTAAAATAATATTTCAGTCTACTCAAATATTTACCTATCCCATTTAACAAATGCTTTCAAGAATAAAAAAAAATAAATCACTTAACAAATCTTTATTGAACTCTTAGTAAGAGCCAGATACTATGTTAATTGCTAGGAAAAACTCGCCAATTTATTTAACACTATGCAATCCCAAAAGATGCTGGGTTTTAATTTTAAAGAGTGTGTGTATGTGTGTGTGAATGTGTGTATGGCAAGACCTATAATTCTTACTTGTTTACACTATGTAATAAACTGAAATAAGGCATCAGATAAGAGAATTTATTTTATTAATAAAATGTACTACAATGGCACTCTATACTGTTGGTTCTCACAAAATAGAAACATAATTTAAAAGTATTTCCTATTTTGCTATAAATGTATCTTCAAATGCAGTAAGATTTTATTCTGTAATTTTGAAAATCCAGTCACTTCAGCTTTCAAGTACAAAATTAAATGTCTGTGCTGTTCCAGAGCCAGTGGTTCAAGAAAATATATTAAAATGTTTGTATTGCTTAAAATAAAAAGTGCTCAAATCAACACATAAGACAAAGTGTTGTGCTATGAAATATATCTTTTCAAATAAAATTACATATATAAAAAAACCAATTCTCTGTTCCTTCTATAGTTAGAAGTATAAAAATGTATATGTTTTTCCTTTTTATTTTAGCTCTTAAATTTATCCAAATCTACAAATCTAAGTTATGATTTAGTCTGGATTCTGGTCAAACATTTAGAACAGTTCTGCTGTGGATGGAATCTGCTGACCCATCTCCATTAATAATGTCACCGAACCTCAGTTTATTTCCACCTGACTGGGCTCCAAACAGGTGAAGACAATAGAAAAGTTTGCATCCTGCAGTATAATGGAATGACACCTAAGTAGAGAGCACACTGCATAGAAAGAGGCACAATGTGAATTTACCTGTGCAGCAATTCATTTGTCTACCATTATGGAATGAAGTAACCCACAAAAGTAGATTTCCCAGATGACACTAAAGTTTTATTTAATTTTTTCTCGTATGTTTCAGCCTAATCCTCATAAACTATTATATCATAAAATAACATGAACATGTAAATAATATATATTGTGAAATAATGATATTTTCAAAGGACACTGGCTGACACAGAAGAGCCCCAATAGGTGGTTAAAATCTGATTACTAGCTACTATATTGTTACTATATATCATATATTTGTTCCTTTAATCAGTTTCAATCTTTTAAACCCCTTCTCCCATTTGAGGCCTTTTCATTCTTGACAAGTACTGGCTTTTTAAAATAACTAATCCATAGGGTATAACTTAAAATTATTAAAGATTTCAGAGAAGTATTTTTAGAGGAATAGGAGAACATTGAGGGTACAGAGATGACTATTTACTATTGATTACAGTTTTTATCACTTGGGAGAAAGTGCTTGTAAAAATTACTGGCCAATGGTAGAGAAATACAGATATTTCCATCATTTTATATTCTTAAATTTTTTACAATAAGAAAAAATAGGTTATTCCATTCACTTTAAATCAAAAGCATTTTAAGGCTCAAAATACTCTAAAGAACAACTACAAAGTAAAATAAGGCGCTAATATTGCACTTTTATGAGCATCTATTTTTACATTTGGAACTATAGATATGAACAAAATCAACCAAATTAAACGTCAGTGCAACTGTTCAACCAAGTTTCAACATACCTCTCCATATATGACCCTGAGGTACACTAAAAATACTAAGTAAATCAGGTGTTCATCACATAATCTTTTCCAATGTATTCATTATAATTTTAAAGATGCTTCAATCCCATTTCCAGTGGATCATCAATTGTTTTCTAACATTTCAGCTCTATACTCTTCTGCTAAGCTGTTAAGTCAAGCAGCTAATGCTCTATAAAATACAGCAATACACAAGAAGGGGCTTTACCAGGGTAAAACATCTTCTTTCAGTGCAAATTATTGTGCCATGTAACCGTTTCATAAACTCTAATTTGAAATTTACCTCAGAATAATAAAACATGAATCAAAATTAATGACACAAAAATTAAAATGTTCTATCTAGAAAGTCATTCTCTCTTTAAGTTGACATTCTATATTATTGCTTTGAACTATTATGAGTATTTTGAAGCTTAACTCTCATTAGCCAATCTCATTTCCAAGTTTAGGCAACCTCTCATTATCACCCAAGTACAGGAAGGTATTTGCCTAAATATAATCAACAATCATACCAATATAAAAGTATGAATCCCGGGCCAAACAATAACAGCTAATAAATAAATAAATAGTACACAGATGATTGTTTTAGTTTGATAAAAAGATATGAGATATGAACTATAATGTACTAAATAACATAGGATTAAAATGTACCAAACACAACCTAATATAAATACAAGGAGAAACTAGCAGAATTATAAGTATAATGGGAGACATATTCCTCACAGTCTATAGCATTATAATAAATGCATATGTGAGGACAATTACTAACATTTTAAACACATAACACATTATATTTCCTACAAAGAATATAGTGTCCTTTCAAATGTTCTAGAATGTTTATATAAAGTAAATAGTATTTTGAAAACTTTGGAAAATATCTAATTTTTCCAATTCGAGTGGCAATTCAGAGAAAAACTCAAATATTTTAAAGACTAAATTACACACTCTGATGATAATGCCATAAAATAATGCCATAAAATTAGAAATTAATAATAAAGTTTTAAATAAAAGGCTCTGACTACTTTTTAAAAGACTAAACTATGGTCTAATATAATAAATATTGGTCCAGATGAGAAACACCGCCAGACAGAGTGTCTCTGAAGAAAAGACAGATTCTAGCAGAAATTAGAAGACAGAAGCAAGAAGACGAGCCTACATCGGATGAGGGTCGGCAGGAGGAGTACCTGAGACCACGGGAGACTCCACAGGAGGAGGTCGCGGAGGAGAACTGGAGGCTGGGACCCCCGGAGCAGCCCGGAGACCAGCGGGAAGGGTAGGATCTGCCGTTTCCCCTCCCCTGCATCCCGGACTGCTGGTGGGCTCCCCAGCAAGCGGAGGGACCTGCGGACAACAGCTCAGCGACGACTGCCGCCAGTGAGCGGTAAGCCAGTAGCGGCTGCGGGTCCCAACTCCCTCGGGCACCTCCGTGTGCACAGACCCGAGCCGCGCGGCAGACGCCATATTGCCTCCTCCTCCCCTCCCCCACCCTACCCGCGGCTGCCCAGAGAGACAGAGAGACAATATAGCCACCAGCCGGAGGCACCTCCAGGGAACGGGACCTTCCCTTTTGGGGCCCTACAACAGCTGACTAAGGGGAACTCAGACTGTGAGCTCTCTGCCCGCCAGCCCTCCCAGGTGCTGCTGGCACGGTGATCCCAGGAGAACGGGGCAGAGCCTGAGGTTGAGAGACATAGACCCGGCTTGGGCTCCCTGTGGGTGAATTGGGACAGGCACGCGTCTCGCTGGTGGGGACAAAGTTTGAACTCTGGGACCCAGAGGTCAGACCTGCAGACCACATCCCATGCACCGAGGCCTCGCATTGCCCGGGGCACAGAAGGGATATACGTGAACAGCCTGCTGAGGTGTGTGTGCCTTCAGGGGCAGATCAGCGTCCTAGAGGGCAACCCTCCCCCCAAAGGGAGGCCGTGCGCCCAGCCCAGGTGGCGTTCCTGCGCAGGGAACCTCCCCGCCGGCATCACAGCCAGGGGAGGCCTGGTGGCTTGTGGTCTGGCCTGCTGGCAGAGGCCCAGGAGTAGCCGCGGACTTGGGGACGGTGGAAAGAGGCCAGGCCCGCTCCAGACTGCGGGTCTCGGACAGCCCCACCCCCACAC